>JAZHYW010002496.1:0-61721 GCA_037355805.1 Ixodes ricinus
ACTATGCAGTGTTGGGACTTCATTGGGATATTTATTTTGCAGGCTCTCTTTTGCTACTCGTACCAGATTTATCTGGAGGCCACCATTGCTGTCTGGCCATTTTTAAATGCTCGATGGCAAACACATACACAAATGCTTTAGCCAAACTGTTGCTGCACCACTAAATACTGAATTCAGTGTTTAGTGGCGCAGCAACAGTTTGGCTGAAGCGTCCCAGAGTGCTTCCTGTTGCAAAAGCTGGTTCTTTAATCAATATTGTATACAAAAAGGTAATCGACTCAGAGCAAATGCATGATTGAGCACAATACCAGATGGTACACCTGTTTTTGACCGGTCAAGTTCTCAGGGTGTCATGGCTCTTTGAAAACTGTCAAAGGAAAAATAACTGCTTGAAATTCCACCATGCAAATGTGCCAGAGGACGAGCTATTGCAGAACTTTTTTTTCAATGTAACTATATATAAGGATGAGGACTTGAAAAAATGTGTACAAAAAAAACAGTTTTATTATGCCACCAGATCCTGTCTAGGCATAAAAATGGTTACAGTGTTTAGTCCATGCCAGGACATAAAAATGATTACAAAACGTGTTTAATCCGTGCCAGCATCAGCTGCTGTTGGGCTCCTTGTTGCAGCCAAGGCTCTGTCCTCTCCTGCTGCCCGTTCTGTTGCATGGCGGAACCACGACATGCCGGCCTTCTCAATATCCTTCAGCGTGGCTTGCTTGATATTCTCTGCGACCGAGCCATCACAGTTGACCAGGGTGCCTGCATAAAATTAAAAAGTACTCTTGTTAGTAAGCCAGATGTCTGCAGACCCAAAAATATGGGATGCCTGCTTTGTGCGCTAGCAACAAGCTGCTGTCTTAGATGGCAACAGCTGGTGGTCCTGCAGCCCACGACAACCACCACTGAGCTTGCCACCAACCACTTCCATTACTGTGCACGCTGCCACGGCAGGAGTGCACCGCCTCTACTTGGCAGCCTGCTGTACAATCAATTCATGATGAACCTAAATGTGAACGAGCATGTATTGAAAACAATACGTGAAGGACTAGCCGAAGTCAGCAATGCATCCTTGTATCGCACGTAGCACAAAAAGACACCGAACAGCGAGCATCATGTGGTGTTTCATGTTCCTGCCTACCATGATAAGAAGCCGTTGTAATGCGAGTCATGCTAGTTTTTATTATTTTCGTGCGCTGCGTCACATCTGCATTTCAGAACTGTTGAATGATGATTAAGTGCATCAAGAACAAACACAACAGATTTGCAATGTAAATAAACATGTAACTTACTGCATAAGAGCTTGCAGATATTGAGCTCAGTGAACTTCCGCTTGCCTTTGGTACCGAACCAGGTGATCTGCATTGCCACTTTCCATGTCAGCAAGCTTTTCAGGATGCGGGTTGTTTTTTCCTTAACGTCGTTCCCACCCTGGACGATCATGTGCTTCTTCTGATAGAAGGAACCAACAACAAAATATCAACGAACAAGAAAGCTTGTCCTAAACGTGCAAACGCCTTGGAACTTTGATAGGCTCGCAGTAGTCAGCAACAGCTTATTCACAAGAAGGCAGTCCATACGTAAAAAAAAATATGTACGGCATCGTGAGCTAACTGCAAAGTATTGCCTGTGAAATATTTGTGCACTGCAATAACCCTAATTTCGGCTCTTTTGTCTGATATTATTGTTGACAACCTCTTACGCTCGTGCTCGAGGAGGTGAAGTGGTCTAAGCCTGTTTGCTAAGTCCCTGTGTGATTTTGTTTGCTCCGTGCCATAGCTGGCCATTTTACTGATGTGCTATGGGGGAAATGGCTTGTTTGGTTCCCCAGTAATAAATGTAGTCACCTCAGAAACCAACCTGGGCCGCAATGGGGGCAGCGCACAATGCAGATAAATATGCGACAACCTTTGACATGTTAGCCAGCGTGGAAAGATGGGAGCACAAAGAAAAGAAAAACACAGGACAGGTGCTAGGTCCTGTGTGTTTCTTCTCTTTCTTTTTAAAATAAACGTGGCACAGACGTGTATGCCCGGTTGTTCAGCTAAAATTCTAAAGAGAGGTGACAAAAGTGGGCTAGGCCGCAATTAAACAGTATAGATGAATAAGACGCACAGTAAACATGTATAAATAAGGATTGCTGAATGCATTTAGTGGATGATTGTTAGCCATGAAAAATGTAGAAGATCGGGCAAAAGAAATAGCTGCTTAACGACAGGTTTCACTTGGAATACCTGTCTGAAAGCAAGAGAAAAGTTTTAAGCGCAAGGGCACATAAAAATAGCTGATTACCATTCGAAGTTGTTCTTCCTTGTTCTTTTTTATCTCGTCATCCCACTCCAAAAGATCACGCAGCGTCATGAATGGCAGGTCAGGCAGGCCTTGCGAATTTGTACCCGGCAGCTCCACGTTCGTCCTAAGCTCTACTAAGAGCTGCGTATGCGTCTGCTGTGTCAGCTTGATGCTGTTCATGACGCACAGTATTCTTTCCATGAAGGCTGAAAAAGAACTGACATTCAGCTAAAAGACATGCGCTTCATTCAATACCAATTTACATGCATTGTCAGTACACTTAAGCAGACCAAGACTGTTTTCATATCCTTTCTACGATTTTAGGGCATAACATACAAGGGCTGCACATATTGTCTGTTCCCATAATCTGTGACAAAGACAGCAGGCAAGAGACCTAAAAAGCACCATTATATTGGTCGCATACCAAGCACTTGTGGATCCATCTGAGATGTTGCATGCCCAGGAGGCAAAGTTGTTCGGGTCACGGGCGCAGCTGAAATAGAAAACAAGACGTGAAATTTTGCTAAGCTTCAAGCTGTGAGATGTAAGCCTGGAGGCAACATGCAGGGAAACTGCTCCAGAACATGCAAATTGGCGACGTGGAAATTGGGAAGACACCAGTAAATAACATTCTCTTCTTTTAGTGAAGAATTGCATACCACACTCTTGTGTAGGGAGCTGTACTGCAGTGTTCTCGGCTTGTTTTGATCGCCGTGGAGTACCACCATGTGGGCCTACACACCATTTGAATGTTAGGCAGCGGTGACACTTCGGTAAGATAAAAATGGGTGCAAGCAATATTCATTAAATAGCTGAAAGGCTGAACTTACTGCTACACTGGAGGCCCATGTGCCGGCTTCCACGATAAGTGGATGGTGCATGTACTGGGCTGATATCATCTAAAGATGATCATACATATTAGCCAAAACACTTCACTTTTTACATGGTATCTTTTTTAAATGTGTCTAAAGTTACCTTGATGTGGCACCCATCTCCCTGAGAAGGCTGGAGCTGTGCTTTCCAAAGAAGCTGCAAGCAATATAATAGGCTTTCATAACAGTAACAAGCACAGGCCTGCCACTTGCCATGCCATTTTTTGAAGTAATAAGCACAGAAAAAGGAGCGGGTGTCGTGATGCTGCGAAGGTGTTTGAGTGTTGGCAAAACACTGCTAGAGCATAAATAAGCAATGAAAAAGGAGAAGGGAGGAACTATGGTAAAGACTGCTTGCAGCTCCCAAAGACACACCAGCTTGCAGACTGCTACCAGGGGACCTCCAGCTCTCAAGTGCAGCTGTAGGACTGACAGATGCAGCTGGAATTGAAGAGAAAAATTGTTGTGCTGGCTTACACCATGCCAAAAGAGAAAAATTAAAGCAATCAAAATTAAGCCCTCATTTGTACTGCTGCCGGATGCTCAGTTTTGCAGGAAGAGGTGTTAAAGCTGGCTCATAGTGGGGCTGTAGTAAATAAATGCAAGTCACAATTTGCTGTACATTTGCAAGCCAAGTGCTAGACACTAGAGTAGAAACTTGTGCACACAGTCACAAGGTCCGTATGGTTCAGCAGAGCTATAAAAATTTCAATAGCGCAAAGGTTAGACAAAGGACAAGGGACAATAGCGCTATTTAAATTTTTACATCATGCATATCCAACTAGCCCACCTCAATATCTTAGTTCAGCAGAGCTAGTCCCTCCCCCCCCTGGTGCTGCAAATTAAGTGCTAGTGCCTTTAGACGCCATTTCACTGATGCCATCCGTAAATGGGAACCAAAAATGGCACATACCGTGGCAAACATATCTTAAAGAATGCATAACGCACCTGCTGTCATCACTTCTTGTGCTCTGGTTGCCCTGGATGACAGTGCATGAACAGGTGTTATGTTCGACCCATCTGAAATTCAAAGCCAGTTTAGCACAATCCGATCAGACAGCGTTCTTGTGGAATACCTGTGTAGTTCGGCTGCAGAGGTGAATATTGCGCTGGGCCTTGAACTGGAAAACCTGCATGCATAATTATGAAAAACCGGCGTTGAAGTGACAGCATACAAAAACTGAAGTTCCAAATTTTCAAGAACACCAAAGCATAGAAAGTTTACTCACTGGACTGACGAGCAGCTGCACGGAAAATGTCACCTGAAGAAAATTTGCAAAAAAATTGCAGTCACACTTAAAGTAGCTCACCAGCATTGCAGAATATTCTTGTTTGCCAAAAAGTTTCATACCAGCATGTTTCTGCATCTGTGGTGGCGTTGGTGGCCTTGGTGGCAGGTAATCGCCATCGCTGCCTGTACTGTCGGAGCTGCCGCCTTGATCACTCTCATAATCTGACGGAAGGGCACAGCGCCTTTTTCTTTTGCCTCGTCCCAGCTCCTTCTCACTGTTTAAATCTGAGCCGTATTCCAGCACCCCCATTTTCTCATGTGCCATCTCATAGTCATCTGAAAAAAAAAAAAATATTGTCATGACAACGGTAAAATACTTAACACGAGGATGCAGCCTTACCAGTCCAAAACTTTACTACACATCTTGCCTGGCTCCAATCAGGTGATGGTGTGGCTCCTTCTATGACCATTCGCCGGTGCTTATTTGGGTTCTTTACTTGAGGCCAGAATGTTCTGTCATATCTGGCACTCAGCCATGACCTGTGGACAACAGCCAGGGTGTTTTTCTCGTCGGGGAATACCACTACAGCAAACTTCTCACCTAAAAAAGTAAAAATGGACAGTATGTTGATAAACAGCGCATAAATAGCACTTGGGAAAAGGGCCTACATTGAAACAGTTTTTTTGTTTGTTTTTGTTTGCCATATTTTGGACAAAAAGGGCGCGATTGAGCGGAGAATGTGACGTGGCCATTCTCCGGGAGCGGTTGAGAATGAGAGAAACCGGCCGTCCTTCTCTCCCCCTTGGCTCGGTTTACCTCCTCGAGAAGACGAAGCGAAGGGGAAAGGGAATGAGAATCGGAACGTGACAGGCTTCGTCTGCCTCGTTCAATCGCTCCCTTCTTTTACAAAAATACGGCCATCCGTTCGAAATATCGCGGTACAAGTAATATTATGGGGGTTTTTAGCATCCCGCCTATTGCACCTGCCTTGTTTTATGATATACAAAATTCGGTTCAGCATCCCTTTAACGTTAGGTGGGTTATTATTTTATAGTGCACACCCAATGTTATAAGGAAGGGCTGGACGAGAGCTTTTTCCGAATTTTTGTTTTAAAGCATGTTCTAAAAATTAAATACTTTTTAAAATTTTTCAAATACTTTTTATAATGCACTTTAAGAAGAAAATTCTGAAAAAGGTCTCGTCAGCCCTTCTTTATAACATTGACTGTGCAGTGTAAAATGCACACTTTCCTCAATAATATTAGAGGAGAAAATATGAAACGCGTAGCAATATTTGATTGTTAATGATCTAATTAACTAGTCTAGCTATGACTGAAATAGTCAAACTAAATATGTTCCCAATGTCACTTTTGAATATTTGTTTTTACATTTCTTTTAATAAATTAAAAAACGTTTTGTAGCTATTCAAGATGGCCGGTACGATGCTTATCCAGACCCAGGATCCCTAGGTTCTGCAGCGCGAGCTTTCGCTCCACGTGCTCAGAGCTGAGACGTGATAGCCCACTCGGCCACCGATACTCCCCACAGATTTAATCTTCGGCCAAATACTGTCTTTATTTGTTTGGAATGTTGTTCCAACCAGCCGAGGCCAGTGCACTGCTATACGCTGTTTAATTCCTGAAACATATTTATTTTGGTAGAAAAGTACAATCACAAACAAGACTGAAGACTTTTCACACAGGGCCTCAGTGTCACCAGAAACATGTACACATTAGTCTAAGCACAGTGTGTATAATAAAACATCCACAAAAATAAGGAGCGTAGCTGGAGGCACATCACGCTAAGAAAACATGCAATCTGAAGCTTTGCAGAAAAAGTTGTCGCACACAAGCACTGGTGTACCATAATGCTTTTTCTACTTTAACACACATTCAGTTGGGATAACCTTGAGCAGACTGGCAATATAAAAAGTTTCCAATTGAGAGTGCTGACTACAAATAGTACATGAGAAGGCAATAGAGCCTACTGCAGGTGCACCATCGGAAACACAGCATATCTGCTACCAATGGGGAGCCTTACACACTTCAGAGCGATTTCTGACAATGGCCAGAATTGGAGGTTGGAAAGCTTAGATGCCACAAATATGTTAAGCAGCGAAGAGCGACATGGGTAGGTGTACAGTTCCTCCAGCTTTTCATACTTCCTTCCGACCAGAACACACACATTGTCTACAGCAGAGAACGCAAAGTTTTCAACCTTCACAATGCTACCATCCTTTAGCATGCATGTACAGTCCCCTTTGCTCGTCCTGATGGTCACATCTGAACAAACTTTAGAGCTTTGTGCTCAGGTCCTACACAACCAAGTGGTAGTGGGCCACCCTCATGCCTCACTGCCAGTCTCCTAGTTTCTCCTCTTACGGATCCAGGAGCAGACAGAGGAACCCATGCATCTGGCCCGCTGCACGTGTTAGCAGCTGAGTGCATAGACAGTTTCCGTTCTTCCATAATCCGATTATACAATTGCTCAAGAGGTCTTTCTGGCTTTCGCACATAGTCCTTCAGCTTAGACATGTAATTTTCAAATGGAAATGCACTGTATCCATGTAGGCAGCCATGAACTCGAACATCATCCGCTACATGAATGAGGCCATGTACATTGTGCGAAACTGCATGTCTTCCATACAGCACAATATAAGTTTCAACAAAATGTGCAAGCAGCCTCTCTGCATAATCTAAGTACTGAGCACAAGATGATGGACTACAAAGTATGCTCACAGCACAGTGCAAGGTCATAAAGTTGTCCCGTAGGCTATCTGGTATTGTTGACTTAAGAACTACCGGGCCAGCATAAAGCAAAAAGAGCCGAAACTCGGAAGCCTTCCACCTGTCAAGGTCTGCCAAACCTCGTGGCTTTCTAGACATGTCTGATGGCACATAGTGCCGGAGCTCAATGTTAGCTGCTGACACAGACTCCCTTGATGCAGCTCCCACTCGATAGGTTTTTTCACCTTTTGTCCACAGCACCAGGAGCTTGCGAACTACCCCTAGACATATGAGGTGCATGTAATCATGTGGCACCTGGCGAATTAAGTCTATGGGCAGTTCCTTTAGAATTGTCTCCATCGTGTGGTGCTCTTCCTGCTCCGCACTCCGAAAACTGGCATCAGTTCGCAAAGGGGCATGGAGATCAGGGAAACACATACGGCCATTCAGAAAATCTCCTTCCGTTGTGCACTTGGTACAGCTGAAGTACCCGGTATGCCCTTTGATACCCAGAATGTATGCCTTCGCAGGCGCATCACAGACTACCGCCCCAACTTTCACAGAGATGCTTTGGCTTCCAATAACAACACCTTGCTGCAAGGCCTCTTTCAGCTCGGACACACAGCATTCAAGAAAGACATTCACGTCCAGTGCCTTGCACTTCCCAAAATAGACACCTATAGGGAAGGGCTCACTGCGCTCCCAGTTGGCCACCTTACAGAGAATTGGCCAGAACTGGTCACGCGTGCTTTTAGTCAAAGGTAGTCCGTCTACATTTAGATGGACGACTACTGGGTTAGGCACTGGTTGGATGTTTTTTAACGCTGCCAGAAGGCCCTCGGCTAAGCCAAAGTGACAATATTGGCCTGAGCCCATGGGCTTAACCTTGTCCGCCAACCTCGGAGTAGATAACAGTGCCCTGGCGCTCTTTGGGAGGCTAGAAAAACACGGGTGCGACCGGAGTACGTCCAAAAGATGCGTCACAGTGTCATGAGGCACAGCTCTCTCAATGCTCCAGTGCCGAAGCTGGTCCCTGAAAGACAAGGCGTCACCTTGTTCTTCTCGGGTCAATTCGAAATGAGACGCAGTGGCGACTTGCGCTCGGACCGTCTCGCTACAAGACACGTCGTTTTTCAGACAGCTGCCGCGGCCGTCAGTGCCATCGCCGATGTCGGGGTGCTCATGCGGAGTAGCAGAAGACGGGCATCCGGCTGCGGAGGCTGGCTGACATGAAAGGCGCACACACGATTCAGGAGCCACCTCCACTGCAGAGCACGAAGTCGAACCTCCCGGTGACAGTTCGCCTTCCAACATGGAAGGCGCACCGGAATTTTCGGCTAAACGCGAACTTCCTTCGCCAGCTGACAATATTACGTTCATGTCGTCTTGCACTGCGCGGCGCACCCGCCGAAAGGCCGTCATTCTTGACAGGTCAGCCATCTTCGATAGTCGGCCGATCGTGCCACTGGCGCGAACGCACTAGTGCGACAGCGAAGCGAAATGTGAAGCAGCGTCGTCAGCCAGCGTCAGTGCGCCACTTTTAAAAGAATATATTGCCCGTGGCAACACTCACTGCCACAAGCCATGCTCGCCATGAAAAGCGCGGGATCCACTTCTGCAGAGTCTTCCGGTCCCGCCGACCAGCACTAGCAGGGGAACAAAGACGACGCCAAAACAGAATGTTTATCAATGACCACGTTGGTGTCGAAGCAATAACAAATAAGGTAGAGACAAAAAGAAACAACAATTACCTTGAAAATGCGTGCTCCAAAGCGCGAGACTTCCCGATTCCCGCTGCAAACTCACGTTCAAGCAAGCACGTCTAGCATCAGCGAAAATGGCGCCAAACCGAAGCCAAAAATTGATGATGATAGCATCGCAGTTCTAAAATATAATGTTAAAATGAATAAATATCACACAAAACGATTTTTACTTACATATATAATAAAAAAATATTGATTAACAAACATTTAAAATATTTTATTAACATTGAAAAATGAAAACGAAACTCAATTCACCGGCGCGGGTTTTCTGGGCATCTGCTGCGGGTGTTGCGAGCAAATCATGATTCGGTGTCTCAAATCGGCCGGTGTCTATCAGATTTTTTAAACTACAATTTTGCACAGTACGAAATTTGACGTTTTGGTCTCACGGTAACCGGCGTTCAGAAGTGTCTCCTTTCTGCTCGTGTATTTGTTTCCTTTTTTGCGCTGTAGGTTTTAAGGAAGATGCAGAAATGTTTACATGCAAATGTTTACGCACGTGGGCAAGTGCACGCGCACCAACACCACTGACGTCCCGATCACCCATATTTCGGGACATGTTAGGGATGATCCCTTAAAGGACGTCTCTAGGACGTCCCCTGGAGCTCCCTCTTTGGATGTGGGACGTTAGGACATTTTCGGGACGTCCCTGGGATGTTTGGTGTTGTCTGGGCAGTGATTCTTGTTGGCTCGCCGCCATGAGAAGCAGAAGTTGTCTGGTGTAGCAAACTTAAACACCAGGAAACCAGGCAAAGAACGCCTTGCCCGCTTTCCCTGCGCCGTCGTTCCTCTTTAGGCTCGATGGGCGCGGGCTGGTAACGGCCCTTCTTCGTGCGTTCCATCCAGGGGTGTAGTTGGCGTGCTCCGTTTCCTGCTGTCGTATCGTCATCGAGGCTCGCTTAGCAGACTCGCTGGTGTCGTCCATATCTGAAGGTCCGTCGGGGCTTGCGTCGTTCGATTCCTTGTCTGCTCCGGCATCAGAGGGCTTCACGTCGGCACCGCTGGGAGGTGCGCCTTCCGGTTGACTCCGTTCCTCTCTGGCTGCCTCCAAGAGCGTGTTTCCTCACTCTTGCGTTCTTTGGCAGGGTTGAGGCTTCTGGCGCCAAGCCCTGGATAGTACGCTCCGCTTCCTCGGCATCCATGGCGTGGTCATTGGTTTCGGCTGTCCCGGCCCCGCTGGCCACCCTGGCGTAGGACCTGACACACTCGGTGCCTTCATGCCCGAAGCGAAAACACTCCGAGCACCTCGGCGCCCTGCATTCTCGTCGGATATGACCTGTGCGCTTACAGCGTAAGCACAAGGGCGCCCGTCCAGGGATCACAACAAGTACGTTACCACCTTGGATCCGAAGCTGGTGTGGCATGGTATCGGCCGTGCCGCCTTCGTTCAGTGTCATCCGCGCACACCTGGTCGTTGATTCGATCCCTTGGAAGCCTTCGACATTCCACTTCTCCCGGCTCACTTCAGGACCTGTGCCATACGGCTCCAACTCCTTACGCACAACGTCGTCCGGCACATCATACTGGGATCCAGTGGAGACGAAGCCGTACCTCCGTGATGCTGGGATCCACGACGAGGCACCGAAGACCCTTCACCCGCAGTTCTTTGGCGTCCACGAGTCGTTTCTTTGCTTCTGCCGTTCGGAGGGTAGCCATCCAAACATGATTCATTTGGTACGCACCAAGTGCTGCGATGTCGCCCAGTACGCCGCACCTGGCCATCTCGTCGAAAATCTGGATACGGTAGGGGCGTCCTTTCAAATCGCAATGCAGAAGCACCACGATGTTTCCACGTAATTCCTGTAGGCATCTGGTAAGACAATTTTATAGTCATCGTTCGTCGTTCACCGGAGTGATTAAAACCGCGGCCAGCAAGGGCCGTTGTAGGCGCTTCCACGGAACTCATGTTTCAGACGTCTTGCACGTTCGGCACCAGCTATCCACTCGGCCACCGAAGGGCAGCTATCAGCGGTGAAGGCAGTCATTCAAAGCCAGCTGGAAGACAGTCATTCAAGGCACTCTAAACACCTGTTTATATCTTTATCATCGCGCGCGTTCCATGCACGAGGGCTCATTCCGCTCTCGTGGAGGCTTAGCACTGCCTCTAGCTCACCCTCTCCCACGCTCGGGAGAGGGTGATGTAGCTGCCGTGCTCACAATCACGAGAGCGGAATGAGCCCTCGTGCATGGAACGCGCGCGCACCGGTAGCTGTGACAGCGCTGTAAGGTGCGTCCTATGGTAAAGATATAAACAACCGTTTAGAGTACCGTTGGTTGAGACTAGCTGAGACGCCAGAAAGTCTGGTCGGTACCATTTTGAGTGTTTGTGCGTATGGCGCGTGCTTTGCTCGCCTTCCTAAGTGACACAAACGCACGTGCTGGGCTGCGGAGATCGTGCGCAGGGCTGTGAAAGTGTCAACAAATTTAGAATCGCCTCAAGAGTGGGCTGGCGTATCTAGAGTGTGCCGGCCACCTGACGAACGCGCAAAACTCCGCACCGTTTGATGCTATTCGCATTAACGTAGATAATCATTCCCAAAGGATGGGTTCTGCTGATTTTTTCATCATTGTTTCTTTTTTTCTTTTTTGCCCTACACGAGCACATGAGCTCTCGAGCTCATAATTTTTTTTATCATTTTTTTCCTTTTTTTTTCTACACGAGCACGTGAGCATGTGCTCACGTGCTCGTGAGCACGTGATCTCACGAGCAGAAGCACGAGCACCCGACGCCGGCGGACGGCGGACGGACATACGGACGTGGCTAGCCCCTAAAAAGCTGCGCGCCAAAAAAAAAAAACAAAAAAAAAAACACCATCTTCCCGAGGGGAAATATGGGGTGATGCGGAGCATCGTGCCGGTCTGAGCGCAGTGTTCTGGAGAGTTGCAGTGGCAAGAGCGGCGCCCGCGCCTACGATGGGCCGCGCGTAGCAGACGGCCAACGTAGACGCCACCGGCGGCGCGGGAGCTCTGCGCCCCAGGAGAACTTCGGGCAGATGGGCAGATGTGCGATGAGCGAAGAAGACGACGAGGCTGAGGGGCACGTTTCCTGTAGCAATATCTGTACTGCTGTTTCAACCTGTGTCAGTACCGCAGGAAAGGCTACAAGCGCGAGCTCCCTTGATCCAGGGCACATCTCCGGCGGCACAAGCGGCATCGCGCCCTTGCCTTCTCTGCGGTACAACACATAAGGTGAAGCGGAGATTATACAGGACTTCATTAGCGAGGTGCTTCGCACCGCGAAAAGCTCCCGTCAAACCACGGTAAGCAAGCGCCGAACAGCGCTGATGATGGGGCTGACGGGGGCGCGCTCCTAGGGCACAGAACAGCAGCGCCACGGTGTCGTCTACGCGCAAAATCTTCGGCAAAGCGGCCGCCGCTCTTGCCTACAACGCCCTCTAGAACACTGTAGTTCCGAGGGAAAGAGTCCAGTTGCGTGCTGACGTCGAGAGATGGCGCCACCGACTGCCCTAGCGGAATCCCCTACGCGAGCCTTCGTCGCGGCTCGCGCAGAGAAATCTGGGCGCTCGCCGCTCGCCGTTGATTTTTATTTTTTTCACACTTGAAGGAGAGGAGATTAGAGGAGAGAGCTGCGCGTGCGCGCGCGGTGTGAGTACAAGCGAACGCACGCGCAGTGCACGCAGCTGGTAGCAGAGAGAGAGAGCGGAGAGAGTACGCGCAGCTGTTGGAGAGAGGGAAGCGAGAGCTGCGCGTGCGTAGTGCGAGTGCGGACTACAAGGCCGCGGGACATAGACCCGAGCAAGAGATGCTCCGCATCTAAAACTATGACGTCCGGAGGGAATGGAAGGTCTAGGAGGAAGCGCATACGTCGACAGTGTTATTGGACACGCGATAGCGCCGCGCATCTTTCAAGATACTGAA
The DNA here is from genome assembly GCA_037355805.1 of Ixodes ricinus. Lineage (NCBI taxonomy): Eukaryota > Metazoa > Arthropoda > Arachnida > Ixodida > Ixodidae > Ixodes > Ixodes ricinus. The sequence goes on from JAZHYW010002496.1 coordinate 12,768, forward strand.
ACCCTTTTTTTTTGCAGCCCCTCTTTTTCGCGAACCGGTCAAAGAGAACATAATCGCGGTCACCGTACATTTCTGCGAATTCCAGATGCCTGCATTGAAACTCTTATGGATCGAAATTTTCGCGAATATTAAGGGATGTATAGTACAAGAGCCGTAAACCAACGCCCCCAGAAGGCACATCAATAGCCTCGACAGCTTTCAGGAAGGCACGTAATTACTTTATGCCAGGCATCTGGAAACTGTTGGAAAGAAAGTCTGAAAAGATGCTTGGAAAGAATACCGAAGAAACGAGAATGTCGGTGTGTTCTTTTGATCGTGTACGATGGCTCCACTCCCGCACTGCACGCTAGCAGGAACAATGAGCCGGCACTCAACGTGCAGCTCCTATTCTGCCTATTCTCTGTCACTTTGAAACACAGGCAGCCTACGAAGTGCACAGCTGCCAGAGACGCTCAGCTCTTCCCAGACACCGTTGGTGCGTTTCTCTAGCCTTGACACTTAAAAAGGGCTGCGGAAACGAAATTCCAGTGCTCATTTTTTTAGCTTTAATGCATTGCATGTTGCAGCATAACCTCAAAAATACCAGTCTTTCGTTGAAAGGCACAAGAAAAACTAGTTTTAAAGCTAACGTTAACGATCTTTCAATGTGCACCTGGTGGATGCATGTGGAGCCTATTTGGGAGGTAATCTAGCAACGTTAGACACTTGCTACGTACTCATGACGTAGCAAGTTCCATCGGAGCAGCACCGCTCTTTGGAATTCAACATTTTCCTTCATAGCTTTCCTCCTTAACTTTCAAATCGCGTCATTGTACCAAACAGTTCAAGAAGACGGACCCTCATTTGTGACCGGGACACAGCTATCTCTCCCCCTAGAAGATTAGTCCGTCGCTCAAAATTTGGACAAAGTTGCTTTTCCCACCCCGTTCACCCCTAAGCTGACAGTGCTGTGGTAGTACGTGCTCCTTGGGCCAGCCACACGCTCGTCACCCCACGGGGTACTTCGAACGGCCTCCGGTTGTAACGCTGACGGCTACCACCACAACGCTGACAACGCCACCAACGGCAAGCTATATAACCACGCCAGCCTTGCTAATTCACAAATATGGGGAATCCTTTTTTTACTGTTTTTGTTTGCGCGGATATTCATGACGCATCAGGCTCTCCGTTCGGTTCTCTTCGGGCGCTGCCGAGGGCACCGCTTAGCGGGGATTCAACCGCTCGTCACTCAATGGGCAAATTTCGCTACACAAACCTGAGTTTCAGGAATGCACGATGGTATTCATTCTTTTGGAGGTTACTTATGATAACGTAATGAAGGTTGTACGGCCCTTGGATTTTTCTTTTAGAGCGCTGGAGATTTTTAATAAAATGCAGAAATATGACCGTTTTAACTGTTTTTAGCGCGTTTTGAGGCATTTTTGAAAATACAATTATTTAGAAGACAAACGTGACAAAACCCTTGGCTGTACGTACTAGGGGTGGCTCTAATCTTAATTTTAAGACCATTACGAGGAAGCAAAATATTGTTGTATTCGCGTATTTGTGTAAATAAAATCACCCTGTTAATTTTATTTCCAACTTGTTAAAAGAGATGGCGACACTAGTACTAAATGCCTCAAAACGGAGATTTTCTTGCTGTTGCTGTTGTTGTTTTTCTCTCGAGCTCGAATTCGACCGCGATGTCTCGTTGCTCGGGGATCGGTAGCACGTGTAGCGAAAGCTCGCGCTGTAAAGCCCACTGATCGTGGATTCAATCCCCTGCCCCTGCCCGTTTCAATCTGGTTGAGCATCGTACCGGCGTGCTGTCATGTATCACTATTGCGTGATGCACGCTAAAGACGTCAGATAGGCAGCGGTATACTGCACTGTCTTTCATCTCCAACGAAGACACCAGGGCCGGCTTGCTAGAACCAGCGTCTCAGCTGAGAGTGGGTGAAAGAAAGCACTGCCAAAGCCAGTGCACGAGCTGAGCGGGACTCAAGCTGCGTCTCAAGACGCTCGCGCGCCCCAGCCTTTGCAGTGCTTTCTTTCACCCAGTCTCAGCTGAGACGCTGTTCTAGCAAGCCGGCCCTGATGCCCTGAGACCTGACTAACTTCCCGCTGTATAAACATAGACACAACAGAATTAATTACCCAAACATCAAGGAGAATGCAGGGATTGGTGTTCCACGCGCCGCACGTGCTGGCTTCAGCAGTGGTAACTTTTGTAAAGCAAATACCTAAAACAAAAGGCATCTTGCACGTGCGTTCGTCAACGCTTTCTTTTGGTTATTTACTTCGAATCTTTTATACGGGGAAGGCGTGCACGTGTGGCGCGTGGAACACAATCCCTGCATTCTCCTTGATGCTTGGGTAATACAGCAAATGGTCTATTGCTGGCTCCGTTGGTCGACACTCTTTGAACGCTGCAAAAAAGTGTAACTATACTCCGTTTCACCTTATGTTGTACCGCAGAGAAGGCTAGAAGCGCGAGCTCATAGCGTTGGGAGCTGCTCTTAACGCACGAGAGCTTGTGCCGCCGAGATGTGCCCTAGAGCAAGGGGCTCGCGCTTGTAGCCTTTCCTGCGGTACATCATAAGGTGAAACAGAGTATAGTCATCAGCAGATTCCTAGCGAAAGGCCTGATAAGGCTCTGAAGGCGATACTTTTGTTGATTCTATTTTTTCGTGTGTGTATGTTGGCGCGCGTGGTCAAACGCTTGCATTCGCTACAAGCGTGGCACGTAGGCACCCTAAGATCGTGCAAGGTTGAACAGAGATATCCTAATATAAAGGGTGCCTCAATGTCCTTTTGCTTAGGGTGTTGCCACCCTTTGTAGTATACCCGATGCCGACAGAACGCGCTCATTGGTAAAATACAAATAAATCAACGAAAACAAAATGTCGCCATAGCACAGTCAGCGCCACAAACGCGTGCGGACACGCTCTTTCACGCGCTTCTGAACAAAAATAAATGAACATAAAAGTGTGGGACGAAATGGCCAGATGCCTCCAGCCCACGGTGCTCCAGCCTAAGCAAAGCGCACATAAAGGCATCCTACTAATATATATTTGGAAATAAAAAAAATATAGTCGAATGAGTTGCAAAGAAGGGTAAAATACTTATTCCAAACAGCATCTATTTTATGAAACATTATTTTAGATATTTTCATTCTCCATAGACCTTGTTTGGTGGCTAGTGGATATGAAAAACAAAAAAAGAAGAATGATTTCTATTATTTTGATCAATTACAATAAATTTTCTTAACCAACTAACAGGTGCTTACTCTGAGATGCAAATTGAATTTTGACGTTAGTGTTCTGGCGCCCGAAACAATGTTTTTCTAAATTTAACACTTCCCGTTTTGCGGATTACTAAGAAAACCAAACGGGCCATCAATAGGTAGAAAATACGTTTCTACCCAAAGTAAGGCGTACGTTCTTTTTTCTCTTTATTTTTCTAATTTTTAGGCAAACTCAAATGAACCTCTATATAACTTTAGTGTCTTCATAAATAACCTCGGGCATTCACTATGCTATTGTCCTTTATGAACACCTCTTTCAACAGTGATCTTACTATGTCACGGTGGAATGAAGCGGTGCTATCTTACCTGTCTGGAAACGAACTGGGGTGTGTGTATGCTTATACAGCTTAGTGGAGGGGTGGCCAGGCTGACCCGGCCTAAAAGCCGCATACAAAACCACAAAACTTCCAAGAGCCGCTTGGGGGGAGGGGGGGGATTTTTGTCCAGAGGAATAAACGAAACTCGAACTACCTTCGATCTATCCGAATCAAAAACAGTCCGAGTGTTCATAAGCTGGAAGTAGCACACGACTACCACACCGCAACCTGCCTTTCGATTCAAAACCCGTTCTATTTCTCTTTTGGGGGAAGTGCTCGTGTGACCGGGAGGGAGGCGGGTGTGTGTGTGTGTGGGAGGGGGGGGGGGGGGGGCGAGGGAGCCGCATGCTGCTCGCGAGCCGCAGATTGGCCACCCCTGTCCAAGAACGTAGTCTGCCTCAACGGGCGACTTGTCTCCCAGCGCTGTATGTGAGAAATTTAGCCAGTGCAGTACAACCGCTAGCCTGGGGTCTTTAACGTGCATCACGCAGTAGTGATAAACGACCGCACGCCGGTATGATGCTCATCCAGATCGAAACGGACAGGGGTGCCAAAAGCAAATTGTTGTGTGTATGTTTATACAGCTGGAAGTTAGTCTGCCTCAGTCGGCGTCTGGTGTCTCAGCTATAGATGAGCAATTTAGCCAGTGCGGTACAACCGCTAACCTGGGGTCTTTAACGTGCACCACACAGTAGTGATATACGACCGCACGCCGGTACGATGCTCATCCAGATCGAAACGGGTAGGGGTTGCGATTGAACCCAGGATCCCCGTGTTATACAGCGCGAGCTTTCGCTCCACGTGCTCCAAGCTGGTGTGCTCTAGCCCACTCGGCCACCGATCCTTTTTTTCTCGTTTTTGCACGTGGCCACCGATCCCTCTTTGTCTGTCTGGACCACCGTGGTCTGGACTAGGGTGCCTCTCATGTGCGCTTTGCTTGGGGTGATGACATCTGGCCATTTTGTTTCTAACGTTTATCTTTATTTTTTGTTCTCAAGCGCGTGAAAGAGCGTGTCCCTGCACGCGCTCATGGCGTTGACTGTGCTACGGCGACATTTTGTTTCCTGCGATTTCTTTGTATTTTTCCTGTGAGCGCGTGCTGTCGGCATCGGGTACCACAAACGATGGCATCACCCTAAACAGAGGGACATCGAGGCACTCTAGTCTGGACTATAGCCCTTCGATATGTTCGCGTTTGTCTTGCAAGTGGTGTCAAATGAGCCAGTGCACGAGGCCCGTATCTCGAGCGGCCCCTGGAAGCAGCTATCGGCGCAGTACTGAAATGAGCGGCCCTTCGAAACGAATGGCAGCGGAGCACCCGCTCCTCGCACGTGTCTTGCGCATTTCCACAACAATGGTTGGCGGTACTTGTAAGCGTGTCAAATGAATTTAGTCTGCACTTGCCGGCAGCGCCTTCAACTTATGGAATTTACGAGGATAACTCGAGTGCAACATAGCTTTGTGTATTTGAGTGGTTCTTTTTCGCTGACAGGCAGACAGACGGAAAGTGTCCTTTCTTGCCATACCCGTTACCAATGTTGTCAGCTTCTGTGCACTTGGCGCGTGATTGTGGACGAGTAGTAGAGCCGCGCCACTTGCTTGGACAGAGAACTCCTTGGTACAGTTCACGGGTGGGAAAGGGTTGCTTCGTGTTGCTTTTGACTCGACGCGCAGAAGTGTGGACCTCGTCGACCAGGTCCACACCTCAGGACGTGCAGAAGTGTGGACCTTGCCGCGCAGAAGTGTGGACCTCGCCGCGCAGAAGTGTGGACCTCGCCACTAAATGAGCTTGCTTAGGGTCAGCACTCTGTTTCCCAATATTGCTGTGGGCGCCGCCATCTTGCTGCTTATGCAGAGCAGACGCAACTGCCGATCGTCATGATTCAAAAGTGCGACTTCCTCAGCATTAGATTCGGTGTTAGGAAGCTCGTGGAATATTGCTTTGATTTGTCGCGAAGCGTTTGAACATTTGTGGAGGACGTAAAAACGTTTCCTGTGATTTCAGATAAATTTTCAGATAACTGGCAGCCATGATTTTAAGCCACAATATGGACAAGTGTCATTATCCTGAAGCGTAGCTTCTTTAGTGGCACTAGGAAAGATCATGGCGGAAGAGCGCAGCACTGAGCTAGGTTTCAGACGCCATCATTCTCAACGATCATTCTTCTATAGTGGCGCGCGGCACGTGTCTCCCAGAAGTGGCGCGCGGCACGTGTCTCGAGCATTTCCACAAAAATGACTGGCGCCACTTTTCCCAGGATAGATGGGCTCTATTCCACACATCCTGGGAGCGGGTTTGCAAACCAGTATTCAGACGAACAGCAGGCCGATATAGGACATAGGAAGTGCAAAACTGCCACTTTATTTCTTTTTTGTTTTCTAGCTTTAAATTAGGCTCTAAAAACAAACGTTTTTTTCTTTTTTTTTTCTTGCAAAACAACATTTCCGTGTTAAATGTCCTGGTCCAAACGGGCGCAACGCGGCATCTTGTGCTTTCGGTAATTTCGAGCGTGGACGGAACTTCGAATTCATTCGAAAATCAGAGCTTATTCTACGTTTTGTAAGCCACTGTAATCAACGTATGCACTGGCTCGTATCTCGCGCCGCCTGTTGGCCGCTTCCTGCAGCGGCGGACGCAGAGCGAAGAAGATCTAGCTCGAGATCGGCGGCGAACAGCCCATGGTTCGAGCCCACCTCGAGCGCCCGACCTGCATGCGCAGCTGCGAACGTGCAACTCGTTTGTTCCGGAAAAATTCTGCGCCATCTATGAGGAAAAGGGTACAAATAAATAGCGGTTGAATCCCCTTATTTGGAACGAAAAATAAAGCCAGTCGTTCAAAATACAAACGTGCGATTATCATTTACGGTTATTATCCGTCATGCTTTATAGTTGACTCATTTCCGGACGAAATTTGAATATTTCAATTTTCGTTTCCGTGCTCCTTTGAACAATTAAATGTAAAACAAACAGAAAGGGAAAAAAAACGAAAAAAAAACGACGAGGGGTTGAAGTAACTACAACAGTATTATATCATGTGTAGTTGAAAGGGAAAGTGCATACGCCGTCCGTCTCAGTGGACGGACGAAGCGCAGCGCGTGTCTTTGTCAAAATGCCGACAGACATTGCAAAAAAAAAATGACCGCATCCCCACGTGGTGAATGACGTTGATTGGTGCGAAGCTCTGGTGGTGCTGATGATACTTATGGCGAATTCGGGTGGTCAATCGCCGGCGAGCCTTGCCGGTGGCACCGGCGACCAAAAACGCGCCAGCGGCGCACCACGTGACCCTCTCCACCCGAACACAAAGAGCCGGCAACTGGCGTTTTTGTTTGCCTGGGTCACGCGCAGTGGCGTCACAAGGGGGGGCGGGGGGCGGACCGCCCCGGGTGCAGCGCTCAGGGGGTGTCGCGGCGGGCCACGAGAGCGGGGGGGGGGGTCGCGGCGGGCCACGAGAGCGGGGGGGGGTCGCGGCGGGCCACGCGAGAGCGGGGGGAGGGGGGGGTGCGTTGCGGCGGGCCACGAGAGAGTGGGGGGGGGGGGTGTCGCGGCGGGCTGCCGCCCCGGGTGCCGCTGACCCTCGTGACGCCACTGGTCACGCGTGAGCTTTCTTAACTTCTTCCTCGATTATTTTATGGGAATAAGCACGCTGTATGTGCCAGGGAAAGGCAGATTAATAAATCGGTGTGGGGCTGTTCGCACACGCGTCAAATTGAATATATCAGCGTTTGGATTTCCGAGGAATTGTCGCCATTTTACAAGGGTCCCAATGAGGCTTGCCGACGTCGCTTTTTTATTCTGTTTATTGTTATTACCTTTTTTGGAATCCTCAGTTTTCTTATTGCGGCTACCCCTTGAAATTGTAATGCGTATTCGAGTATCAAACTGCACACTATGCATGCTTTTTTTTTTTTTTCAGCGGTGTAAAGACGTGTTATTACACATTTGTAAAACAAAATAATGTATGATGCAGCCCGTGTCTCCGAGCAAACTGACCTTGCGCAGGCTGTACAAATTCTTCCAAAATATTTGCTTTTTCTGAAACATAATTTATCGTTATCTCCGTTGTTTTTGCTGTCTTTTCTCGGTCAATTGAAAAATTTAATAAATTTAAAAATGCCAGAGGGGTGTCTGTCTCAGTGGCTTCGTTTTCTACTCGAACCCGTTATCGGTGAGCATTGTTTCGTTTGGTTCCCTTTCCCGATTCGGATATGACAAAACCGGATACAGTCTGGCAGACAAGCTGCCCGACCTCTTGAAGCTCGGGCAAAGATTGTGCCGGTAAATTGCCGGCACACGCCTGAGAAGCGCCACCCGAACGGCGCGCACTCGCCAGCCTTTGACCACGCGAACGCCCGTGCCGGAGATATGGCAAAATATTTTGCCGGGAAATGACCACCGAATTCGCCATTATTTTGTTCATAGGTAGTGCTGGTGGTGCTGATTTTTTTATTGTTCATAGGTAGTGCTGAGTTTCGGGTTGCGTTTCGACTTCATTATCACTGCTTTATGGCCGGTGAAAGGCAGAGCCAGTGGTTCTTTTAGCGGATCAGCATGGATCCGCTAGAAGCCGTGGGAACGCATCTCCACCGCTTAAAGGGGGGGGGTGCAACGATTTCCGGACTTCGGTCAAAGATTTGTGGAAGTTGCCCTCTGACACTTCTGAAGTAAAGAACAGAAAACCAATTTCGCCTGCGTGTCCTAGTTGTTGCGTAAAAAAGATGAATATTGGCATTTCGGGCACCCCTCAACTCACTCCCCGTCTTCAGGGTCACACCTGGTCGCACTCCCAGTGACGTCATTCGGAGTGCCGTGTAGGTTCCCGTGTGCTATCTCGGAGGACGCTTCCTCTCCCTCTTTCTGCTGGCATTAGCGGGCTTTATGCTGCAGCTTAGAGCCGAGCAAGGTCACGTAATCTTTTCGCCGTAGTTCCTTCGGCTGCCACTTGGGGCTGCAGGTGGGAGATAAAGCTCGACTTTTGCTTTGCGATTATGCAGCGGAATCGCGACATTTTTATTGAAGGAGGTGTTTTCTCTATCCTCCGGGACACGATAAACAACGTAAAAATGACAAGATGCAAATTCTTTTCATCATAAAATTGTTGCACCGCCCCCTTAAGTCAACGGTCCATGTCAAAAAGAGAATGTGTGGTATGGAACGTGGTTATATACGCATTTGAGCATTTGACCGCAGCGCCCTCTCGTCTATTTTTATAAACGTTGAGCCAATGCATGCAAACTTTAACGCGATTATATACGCATTTAACCGCAGCGCCCTCTCGTGTATAGACGTCGAGCAGCTACGTGCAACGTTTCATCCATGACATCCCCAGCTCTTGAGTTACTACCACATCTCAGAGCCCCTACTCGTCCCGCAGTCGTGGCCGAGTGGTTAAGGCGATGGACTAGAAATCCATTGGGGTCTCCCCGCACAGGTTCGAATCCTGTCGACTGCGCAAACATTTATTTTTATTTTTTAAGAAGACAGATGGGATGGCAATCGATGTCAGCACGGACGCCGGACGGACGGACGGACAAGGCTAGACCCTAAGGAGCTTCGCCCCTAAAACCAACACCTACCAGAAGGCACAGCTATGGGGTGGGCCTGTCACCAAGTTGCCCGCCGGCGTCTGCTCTGGCACAAGTAACTCCATCTCATGGTCCAGTGGCAAACCGTACGTTTTGGTACCTTTCGTGTCGCCGACTTGTTTTCGTACCTTTCGTGTCGCCGACGTGTTTTCGTACTTTCGTGTCGTCGACGTCTTTTCGCTGAAGGACTGAACAAAGAGATATAATGTAAAACCTTTAATGTTCGCAAGCCCCAAATTTTCGCTAACTTCGCGAATTAAATAATTCGCGAAATTTAAGGGCACACGAAAATTTCGGTCCTTAAAGGGACACTTGAAAGAAAGTTGAAATATACCCGTCGTGTTCAAAAATGGGTTGAATATAATTCACAATATCCGTAAATGATAATCACACATTTGTATTTTGAGCCTGGTGGCTGTCTTTTTCGTTATAAACGACCCACTCTGGCAAGCGCTCGGAGAGCAGAAACAGGCGTTACAGTCCCGTGGGTGAAATGTTTTCGAGTAATGTTTCCACACGTATTGAAGTTGTTTCTGCCGGTATATTGTTTACCGTAGCCGCATAGATGTAGACGCGCTACCGATGTCGAGGCCGTAGATGTAGACGCGGTCACCTCACAATCCATCGCACGAAGCACACGACCAGCTCAGATAAAGTTTGAAGCGCACCTTTTGCACACGGCACTCCGGCGGTAACATCCCGCTCTCCCACTGCGCAGGTACTGGCGCCCGCGCCGGCTTCACGGCTTCCGTGACGAAGCATCTGCGTTGCTGTGCTTTTATTTGTGTTTTATTTCTGAGGCGCGTCCGCTTTGACCTTGAGCGGCGCGTGCTTGATGACACATTTTTATGGCCATCTTTCGGGCACAACGCCGACGCCGCCTTTTCCCGTAATGGACCATATAAGGCTTTCGCCTTAGAAACGATGTTGTGAGTAGCCATGCCGATTTAGTGCGGAACAAAATGGCGCATCTTTCAGAGACACTATTAATTCTTGATGAGAAAAATAATCTGAATCCACGTTGTTGGTTTTGTTTCCTGAGGCACAAGCCGGGTTACGTATACGTTTTAATCAAGTTGGTTTTGTCAGCATCTAACATGACTCCCCTTTACCACAGTTTGTAGAGACACCCCGCAACTTACAAGAACACACCTCGTTCCTTCGAAATGTTGCGATTCCGCCGCCGTAATCGCGAGGCAAAAATTATAATATTCCGCGACCTGCAGCTACGAGTGGCGGCCATGAGTACCACGCGGCATGACGTCAATGGGGGGGGGGGGTCTTGTAGAAAGATAGCAAGTTGTGCGAATACCTGCTCGATAAAAGGTAACTTTTCTATAAATCTTGTCGTTCCAACATAAATATAAATGCGTCAAAAACCTGGTATCATCCACAAAACTTTTATTATACAGAGTTTTATTGGCGCCATCATATATATATATCCTAGGTCCACAAAACCAGAAGCTTTATCTCATGGCCTCCGAGATCCTGAAGCGCGCGCGCGCTTCGGGATCTCGGAGGCTATGTCTATCTGTTACCGCAAACAGCCGCCAGTAGTCGGAGGGGAGGGGGGCAGAGCCGGACGGGGATGGCCGGACCCAGATGAGACTTCCCTCCTTTCACCATATTGTTCGCGCTGCGCCAGCACATGGTCACGCGGTCGCGAGCGGATGAGTTCTCGCTGCTCACTGATGGCCCTAGAGGGATCGAGAGCTTCACCGGAACCCCGCGCGAACCCCATTGACGTCACAGCGCACGTTACTCGGAAGCTGGTGAAGGAGTTGAGAGGTGCCGAAAACCTCAACCTTTATCTATTTTTCAAATAAAAACCAGGACATGCAGGCAAAAGCGGTTTTTGTTCTTTACTTCAGAAAGGTCGAGACACACACTCCCAAATTATTTAGGCAAAGCACTGAAACTGTTGCACAGCTCCTTTAAAGGGCAACTCGCTTCATTTTTGATATTTAGAAAACTATGCAGCCCTCTTCAATATCATATAGGAAGACCCCATGTCAAGTATTACGATCTAATTCCGTCTATATATTTAATAAACTGGCCAGCAAACTTTCAAATGAGCCAAGTCGCCGACATCTGCCAACTCTAGCGTGCGACGTGAGGCGCAATCGTCAGCGCAGTCAATGCGACGGAGTTGGAGCGGCAAACGTTGAACCACCACGTCAGAGGCATGGCTACGTCATTCTCACGTTTTGTTTGTTTTTACTTCTCGGAGCGAAATTGAACGATGACGTCATGAGTTTCTCCTCCCGGTGTTGGCTCTACGGCGTCCACGTGATCACCGTAACGCGGATGCGCTAGTTTGCGCTGCCCTGCTCGTTTATCGCATGTCCGGTTTCTCCGCTCCCCCTCTCCTCTTTCATGTTCTCCCTTGCCCCTCTCCCCCGGGCCATCACCGTCCACGCCATGCGAAGCGACCTGCCCGCGTCGCGTGTCCTGTACCTCGCCCCGCGAACGTCACAAGACCACGTGGCTCGACGTGACGTGGCCATGACTTTGATGCCACGAGATCAATGTTGCCTGACGCAACCGAAGTTTCGGTTTCGGTATCAGCAGATGTTTAAATTGAGATTACACAAATAATAGTCCACATTTCGCGAATCCGAAGACGTAGAGCTGTTTAGTAGTGCTTTGTGAAATGGAATCACATGTAAGCCTAAATTTTCCGGAATTGAGCGGAGTTGCCCTTTAAAGGGCAACTCCGCTCAATTCCGAAAAATTTAGGCTTACTTGTCATTCCATTTCACAAAGCACTACTAAACAGCTCTACGTCTTCGAATTCGCGAAATGTGAAATATTATTTGTGTAATCTTAATTTAAACATCAGCTGATACCGAAACCGAAACTTCGGTTGCGTCAGGCAACATTGGCCTCGTGTTGTCAGAGTCATGGCCACGTCACGTCGAACCACGTGGTCTTGTGACGTTCGTGGGGGCGAGGAACAGGACACGCGACGCGGGCAGGTCGCTTCGGATGGCGTGGACGGTGATGGCCCGGGGGAGAGGGGGAAGGGGAGAAGACGAAAGAGGAGAGGGGGAGCGGAGAAACAGACCGATAAGCGCGCAGGGCAGCGCAACTATAATAGCGCATCCGCGTTACGGTGATCACGTGGATGCCCTTGAGCCAACACCGGGAGGAGAAACTCATGACGTCATCGTTCAATTTCGCTCTGAGAAGTAAAAACAAACAAAACGCGAGAATGACGTAGTCATGCCTTTGGCGTAGTGGTTCAACGTTGGCCGCTCCAACTCCGTCGCATTGACTGTGCTGACGATTGCGCCTCACGTCGCACGCTAGAGTTGGCAGATTTCGGCGACTTGGCTCATTTGAAAGTTTGCAGGCCAGTTTCTTAAATATCTAGTGGAATTAGATCGTAATATTTGACATGGGGTCTTCCTATATGATACTGAAGAGGGTTGCATAGTTTTCTAAATATCAAAAATGAAGCGAGTTGCCCTTAAAGGGATACTTCAACGAAATTCGAAATATTCCGGTCGTCTTCACAAATAGGTTGTATATGATCCACAATATCTGTAAATGACAATCGCACGTTTGTATTTTGAGCCTGATGGCTGTATTTTTCGTTATAAAAGGCCCACTCTGGCAAGCGCTCGGAGAAGGCCCAGCGGAGACCACGTGACATCCAACGCAATCGTGACGTAGGTCGTCTCGGGACGAGCAAAGGAGGCTGACGTCGAGAGGATGGCCTATGGTTCCAGCCACCGAAGCGCCTGCTTTTGTACGAATTTTGAGTGACGGGTTAGTCTTCTATAATCTTGTAGGGGGACAATAGCGACTTCTGCGACACACAAAAGGCATTCTCGGGAAGAGGGGAGTTCCTCCTTCCCCTCTTCTCTCGTCGTGGCCGGAGGCGAGACACTCACCGTCACCAGCTGTCAAGGTTCCTAGACGTGCATTACAAGCGAGGCGTTAGCGACATCCACCAGGTGCTCTTTGCTAATCGTTTAATTCGTTTTAAAATTCCTTTTCGAAACTTTTTTAACAAGATATTGGTGTGTTCGATGTGATACTGCTCCTTTGAACACATATAGACCAAAAAATGAGCGCCGAAATTTTGTTGTAGTATCCCTTTAAAGGGATATACTTCAACGAAATCTGAAATCTACCCGTCGTGTTCACAAATAGGGTGAGTATGATCCACAATATCCGTACATGACAATCGCACGTTTGTATTTTGAGCCTGACGGCTGTATTTTTCGTTCTGAATGGCCCATTCTGGCAAACGCTCGGAGAGCAGCCAGCGGAGAGCACGTCACATCCGCCGCAATCGTGACGTAGTTGGTCTCGGGACCTTACGTCCGGACGCAGCGGACGCTGCAAGCTATCCCAGCCAATGCCGCACTGTGGACGTATCCCGTGACACGCTTTCCGCGCGTCGCTGTGCCCACTCTCCAAGGTCACGTGACATTCACAGGGCCTTGGATAGGCCCCGATGGCTCGTAGCATCCGCTGAAAGCAGCCGAAGTAACCCCAAAGCTGCCTTTGTACGAATTTTGAGTGAAGGGTTAATCTTCTATAATCTTTTAGAGGGAGAATAGCGACTTCTGGGACACACAGAAGAGAGTTTCGGGGAGAGGGGAGTTCCTCCTTCAGCTTTTCTCTCGTCGTGGCCGGAAGCGAGACAGTTATCGTCACTACCTGTCAAGGTTCCTAGACGTGCATTACAGACGAGGCGTTAGCGACATCCACCAGGTGCTCTTTGCTAATCGTTTAATTCGTTTTAAAATTCCTTTTCGCGTCTTTTTCAACAAGAAATTGGTGTGTGATAATGCTTCCTTGAACACAAATAGACCAAGAAATAAGTGTGGAAATTTCGTTGTAGCATCCCTTAATGTCTTGCCAATAGGTCTACAAGACATCGTGCCAAGACATCGCATAGACGTAGAGATGTCTTCTGGACATCTCTATCCACGCGCGTCGCCGAGCGAGAGCGTGCGTGGCCGAATGGTTACCGCGCCTGACTGTCGCGCGGAATATCTGAGTTCGATTCCAGGTAGCGGAATGTTCTTTTATTTATCATTTCTACTTGTCGTTCTCGCAAGTTCGAGAACTTTCTCGCCTCATCGAGTTACGAATGTTCTACGCGCCGAACGTTCTGGGCCGAATGTTCCAGAAACCCACGCCGCCACGCCGGTACAAAAGGTGCTCCGTGTGGCGAGCCGGAGTCATTCTCGCCCCAGTGTTCGATCCTGCTGTTACGCCGACTCCAACGCCCGAGAAGCTTTGTTGTAATCTCCTGTTTCCTTTTTGTTTTGGGCACGAGTTTGCCCCATTTAACGTTTCAGTTTCCTCAGTTATTCCTAGTTCGTAACCCCGTCATTCGTGACATCTAGACTCTAGAGGTTCAGTCAACATCCCTTTTCCAGACGTCGGAAACACGTCTTTTGGACGTCTTGCGCACAATGGGAAACACGAGGACAAACATGGAAACGAAGAGACTTTCGGAAGAAATAACGAATGGAGAGGTGGGAGAGGACACGCTTCCGCCATTCCGCGCCGCGTGTCAGCAGGCCTTTTGCTCCAGCTGCGTCGGCTGCAGCACCATGGTTGCCAGGTACTCGCAGATTAACGCGCCAAATTTTTCTGAGATGTAGCCCAAAAATTGCCGAATGTCGGGCTATAAAAAGTGCCCAACACATAAAACTTCATACAAGGTATTTAAAACACCTCTCTGGAGCACTGATAACATATGGTAGATGACAATACATTTATTTACAGAAGAACGTAAAAAGAGGATAAAATATCCGCATGTGTATTTTAGAGTAGCGAAAGGAGGGCGGCCTCAAACATCTGTTAAACTGACCCCCCCCCTCCCCTCTCCCTCCCTTCCTCCCCTCTTGAGTCTTGACTCACCTGCCTCCGCCCCTGACTGCGGAAAGCGTGATCCAAACCAACGCGTTTTTGTGCGCGCGTAGGCCGTGCGGCTCCCGGAAATTGCGTATATCAGGACATCGCGCTGATTCCTTGCGCCTTCCGGGCGCGCATAAGAAAGTTGGATGATTTAAACTTTTTCTGAAGGCGCAACAAAACGCGCTGTGACGTAGTAGGGCGCTCCGGCACTAGTTCCGGCTCCGCGTTTCTTCGCCGTCCGGCGCGGGTGCTCTCCACTCGCCCGAAATTGCACCGTCCTAACTAGAGCTTCACATAGTGACATTAGTCCTAACCAACGCGCATGGTTGTGACGCATAAAGCGCCCCGGAAACAGCAAAAACGTCACAAAATACGCAATTCCCGGGAATCGCACGGCCTACGCGTGCACAAAAACGCGTTGGTTTGAATCGCACTGAACAGCATCGCACCCCCTCGACCAACACCAATGATGGTCCACATAGTGTATTTTCACGCTTGTGATTTGGATATTTTCCTCTTCTAATCTATATAATAAATAGCCCAATAATAGCCAGATAGCCTACCACCAGATTTTCCCACCAACTACAAAAATAAGTAGCTCAGATTGGGCTATTTATAGCCCAACCTGGCAACCCTGTGCAGCACCGGAAATGAGGAGAGCAGGTCGTCTGCTGCTTTCGCAGGAGTTGCTGTGACGCCAGAATGACGTCGAGCTCCAATTGGCCTTGATTGAAAGGATAGTGGGTAGACCTCATGTGCTAGATGCCTCGAAGTATACCCACATTTCTTTTTCAACCACCCAATAAGAGCTTTCCTTTCTGACATGATGGCAACCCCTGTGCAAGCAGAGGAACTTGCGCTTCGCGTAGGGTGTTCACATGACGTCAATTCACATGTGTTTAGGAGTGAAGCAATGCATGTTTTATACATAAAAAAAAAAACGAGCCACGATGAAACTTGTGCACTACCAATTTGAGGCGGACCGTCATCATTAGCGAATCCTGGCCCGCCCCAAGCGGTATGCTGAGCGCAAGTTCGTTTGCTTCTTGCACAGGGGTTGCGATGATGTCAGCACGCCAATCTCTTAATGACCGACTGAAAAAAAAAATGGGTAGACCAGGGGCGGATTCAGAGGAGCCCTCGGGGGGGGGGGAGCGAGCGGGGGAGCAGAGAGGGAACATTTGTTGTATACCTCATTGCGTGTTGGATCTTTGTTTAAACGCACGTATAAATAGTAGAAAGAGGTCTTTCCTCCTCAGTGAGAAGAACATATGATTGAGGTATCTCCCGTTTCGAAACGGGGGATAACGAAATGTTGATTGAACTATATGTGCCCACTTCGCACGACCTAAGACTAGGGTTTAATTAGTGTTTTCGGTAAATCCCGATAAACCACAAAAATTAACCGGTTTTATGAATATCGGTCCTTGACTGAGAAAAACCCAACCTTTGCGGGAGGAAAATCTTCACCTGCAGTTTTATTTTGGCACAGAACACTGCCTCCAATGAAATGTCAGCGAGGCCGGTTTTTATTATAGATCCCAACATCTCGTTTCCTTTCTTCATCGCTACGGGGCTGTCTTTCGAGTATTCGGGTGACGCGAATGTTCCACGGAGGTTGAAGAATCACATGCCCCATTCTCTTCAACACAATCTCCCATAAACCCCGTTTTTGCGTTCAACACCAAAGTTTGTCAACGAAGAACACCGAATCTGCGGGAAAAGTAAACCCCGAAAAAGCATCTTTTAGGAAAAAGAAACCCCCAAAACCCGAAACCCCAACAAACCTATGAGCTAGGCAGCAACAACCGTGGAGACGCACCCGATGCAATGACGGCGCTCTAAAGGTTGACCAAGCTGATTCGCGAAGAAATCGGAGTTTATCAGGACTCATGTCGAAGAAGAAAGGGCATAGGATTCCCTTACCTCCAATGGAGCATGCGCGTGAAATCCCGTACCGATAAGAGAAAGAAAGGCGATAAGGAGTCCGAAGGAAGAAGCAGCCTCGCGGACAGTTCAGTGTGGGTGCTGTTTCCGTTCCAAACAAAATTGAGCTGTAGTACAGGTTTTCTTCCGCGAATCCTGGGTTTCAGATGTTTAAAAGGGCAGCTCCAAGTCGAGCTTTTCCCCGTTTTCTTCTGATTTTGATTAAACCAGTTTGAAGGTTAATTTTCGGGTTTTTCAGTACTTACCAAAAGACGCAACCCTACGCATGTGCGACAAAACCACTGACTATAGGTTGTTTGCACATGACGTCAATCCGCCATTTTGTTGTTAGTTTGTTTTTCAAACAAATTTACTACATTGTAGGATTACATCGTAACCGGTTGAGATGATGTCAGCAGTGCTCTACGCATTTGAAGGGGCATATAAAGCCCTTGGAATGCTCGAGTTTGGCACACGCCAGACAGCTCCACAACAACAAAATGGTGGACGAAATTACGTCAGTGAAAACACCCTATACCGGCGTCGAGTTCAATTAGACAAGTTCTCTTTCGGATCCTCATGATAAATTCCCGATTTTGAGACTGCCACAGGAAATTTGCGCGTTGGTTATTATGTCACGAAACAATTGCCAAAAAGCTCTACACCAGAATGCGTGGTACAATAAGGCCTACGAAATAAGTTCGAATATTTCATCAAATTATGTCCCGAGCAGTGGCGTCACAAGGGGGGCGGGGGGCGGACCGCCCCGGGTGCAGGGCTCAGGGGGTGTCGCGGCGGGCCACGGGGGGGGGGGGGGAGAGTCGCGGCGCGCCACGTGAGGGCCGGGGGGGGGGGGGGGTGTCGCGGCGGGACACGCGAGAGCGGTGCGGGGGGGGGGGGGGGGTGTTGCGGCGGGCTGCCACCCCGGGTGCCGCTGACCCTCGTGACGCCACTGGTCCCGAGTACACTCTTAGCCTGACTCGGTTGTTTTGACATATGACCAGAAAAACAAGCACTAAATAAGTTAAAGGAAATATAAAAAAAGTTTTACAATTTTCGCTGCGCTGCATGTGATGTATCCGATAATGTCGAAACGGGCATGCAATACTTGGTCGGCTCAGCCACCAGACAGAAATAAACTTCAATCACAAATAAAGGGGAGCAAATTCAATTGCACGTTGCCATTCAGTGTGGCCCTAGGGTGTAAGCTTGACATACATTTTTTCTGTGTCCCTACGATTGTCACTCCGATTCCTGAAAACTGCCGTAGGGACAGCGGAATTGGTTTGCGAAAACTCCCTATTGACTCACTCCGATCCCTGAAGAGATCGGAATGAATAGGGAGTTTCAGTAGATCGTTTCCGCTGTCCCGCAACGCATTCCGCAACCCGCTCGGAGAGCGTTGCCGGACAGTGAAAACGATCTATGAAAACTTCCTATTAATTAACGCCAGCTCCCCTCGTCTAGTTTCTCTGAATGAATTCTTGAGAATGGCAACAAAATGTTTTCCAAGTTGGTAATCTAGCTGTAGTCTTTCTCACTCAGAAGTGCTAATGGTAGCTCGAAGGCAGCTCGCCTGGACAGGGTGCTCAAAGGCAGGTAATGACCCTCAAAGACCAATCACCCTGACGCCCGCGGAAGGGTTTCATATTTCTGTCGTGCTCAAATCTGCTTATTTCCGACATTCTTCTGTTCGGGGATGGCGACGTTTAACCACCTCAGATCGGACGAAGCCCTCCAAGAACGTTGGTGAATGGAAACAGGCTCGTTGCATTTTTTTTGTTCGCCGCGTTGTCACGAGGATGCAGGTGCACTTTGACGCTTGGGGCCCCTGCTTATCAAGTGGCAAGCCGCAGAAAACGACACCAATAGATTATTTGGACAAACACCTCAGAGGTTCGGCTGTAAAGTGTTCAAATTTCGAACTTCGATTTTGCTGTGCTCGAATACAAACGTTTTTGAATCCATCAAAGTTTTGCGCATGCAATGCTGGCGTCCGAGTAGTATCGCCGGGGGCAGTGATCTCCCTACACAACCCCTGGGGGGGGGGGTATTTCCCCCTTATTTTTCCGAAGTCACCCATTAATTCGCAACGACTCTATTCTCAATGCCCCCCTCTTCCTAAAAATTTAGACCCCCCCCCCCTCCTCCTAATTTCAATTCCTGTGGAAGCCCCTGGCCGGGGGGGGGGGGCTGATATGTTTCGGGAGGGGCTCGGCCCCTCAAGGCACATCTACCATTGAGGTTTACCCACTATCCTTTCGATCAGTCAGTCAGGGAGCGGCGTCGTTCTGACGTCACCGCAGCTCCTGCGCAAGAAGCAGACAACTTGCTCACTGCGTTGCTTCAGTACGCGCCAGGCAGCTCGAGGCAACAAATTGGCGGACGAAATTACGCCAGGACGACTGTGACGTCTTTCTTGAAATATCTTTCATGTTTTCGGCCTAACTCGGTGTTTGAGAAAGGACATAATTCATTTGATTAAAATTCTAGATTTTTCTGTAGCGTGAGCTACACTGGCCGAGGTTGAGCAGTTTCACGGGGCTCGCATAATGAGCCGTGCTCCGTGCTGCGCAAGCGCGAGGAATAGTGACGTCACACGGCGCACAGCTGGCGCGCCGGAGACGCCGCCACCGCCACGCGCGCCTCGCCGGTCTGCGCATGCGCGAGCAGTGACGTCACACGGCGCACACCTGGCACGCCAAAGCCGCCGCCGCGCGCGCCTCGCCGGTCTGCACATTCCAGAGGAGTGACGTCATAGCCGCGGCAGACGCACTGGCGCCGCCGCGTGCCCAGCTGTCCGCCTCCGTTGCGCAGTAGCCAAGTCTGACGCTGCACCGGAGTCACTTGATAGCGCCTCTCACTTTGTGCGCATAAGCTCACGCTACGTACATCCTGTCATAGCCGAGCTAAGCCACCGCAATTTTTTTCCCTCGTGTCGGTCTAGTTCCTATTGTCCCTGCGAAGTCGATTCAAAACGCAACACAAATGTTTCACAGGCGTGCATTTTATTAACATTCGGTTCGAGAGCAGGCATGCAGAGAACTACTATGTACAGCAAAAAAACATCAAACCTGCCGGCACCCAGTATGTAAAAAAAAAAAAAGAAAAAAAAAGGGAAATAAATTCTTGTTGCGCGGCACCCCAAATACATTTACGGAACGGTGGCAAAGACGGCAACGCGCCCGGCGCGCAACTGTCGCGGCAGAAGAAACCTAGCCCTTTGGTGTCTTCAAGAGATCCTCCAGCGTAAAGACGCTCCCTCCCCGCCAGGAACATGGGTTCCCCCTTGAGCTCTGGCACGAGATGACACATCGTGAACAAAGTCCGCAAGTGACGTGCGTCACCCCGCTTCACCTCTGGTCAGCCCACTTCTGCCGAGGAAACAGGTATCCTCCTCTAAATGCGAGTTCATCCATACGTAGAAAAACACAATTTCAGAGAGAAACAGACACAGGTCCTGACACGGCAGAAGTGGTGGTTTACACCACAAACGCGTTAGTCGCAAGAAATAAAACGACAGCAATAAATAGAATATCTCACGATAAGGCAGTTTTTCCACCTGTATGCTGCCAAATCAAAGTTCGCTCACTACCAAAGCAAGGCAAGGCAATTCACAATCCTACAAAGTCTGTTCAATGCAACATAGGCAAGGTTCACTATCTCTAATAATTCGCTACCAAACACGAGGCATATATTTCAATTGCCTAATTAAATAGTGCATTCCTGATAGCACAAAAGCGTGAGCCTAGCAAGTCTCGGCAATATAGCCAGAAAAAATTCCCGAAATAACTATTTTCCTGGATTCAAAGATGAATTCTTTTGATGATTGTGTTCACCTCGAACCAACTTGCGTTTATGATATAGTCACTCAGAATAAGAACGGCAGGGCCTCTTTCCTTGCAGATGGAGGATGGAGCAAATTGAGATCTGCTGTCTCCCTGAAGAAACAGATGTCCCAAAAGTTCATTCTTGCCATCAAACAAAAGAAGAGCTACACTTCTGCCCGACTGTATGCAGAAACGTGAAAACGTTGATACTTGTGTTCACAAGACCAGTTTCCTTCTCTTGGAGTGAGTCAAGTTCTAAAGTTAACAACATCATTGCATCTTTAAAACAGCGTGCTAAAAGTTTTCCCCTCATGATTACTCTTTATGACCGCATGCAACCAGCTTCTTCGCAATTATTTTAAGAGTGTTTCATTCCGTGTCTCACAACTGGAAACATTAATGATCGTGTAAACCAGGGGTGGAGTGTGAATCCTTTCGTGCAAGTCATAGGCAGAAAGCAATCCGACTAGATGTTGGGCAGCGCAAAAGTTTGGAGCAAATCCTTCTGCTTCAAGCTTCCAAGCAGAATTTAACTGTTTGACCATCGTTCTGAGGACATCTCAGTAGCGCAGCACTTAAGCTATAAAATTACTTCGATGCAAAACACTGCAAAACAATGATAAAAATAAAACTAAAAGATCCAGAAATAGTTTCATGCAAACCTTTCCCCAAGAACATTTTACCAATGTGCCCATGCACCAAACTTTCATACGAAGGTTATAAAACAAATTTTGCAAGCTGAAGTGTAATCAAATTATAATTTAACGCGAGACACACAAAAGGATTTTGGTGAAAAGGATGCCTGCATTGCCATAAGAGAGAACCCAAAATGGGGAAATGGGACACGTGCCTCAATCACCATGACTGTATGCACCAAACTTTCATACGAAGGTTATAAAACAAATTTTGCACGCTGAAGTAATCAATTTATAATTTAACGTGAGACACACAAGAATTTTGGTGAAAAAATGCCTGCATTGCCATAAGAGAGAACCCAAAATGGGGAAATGGGACACGTGCCTCAATCACCATGACTGTATGCAAAAGCAAAACAGCAGCACAATCAAACAATCCAAATGCAGTCCCTACTTTGTACATATGTACAACTGCAAGTGTGAGCCAGGCAGAGTGGAACACATAAGGCGAGAAATATGGAGTATAGACTACAATGCGCACAATCGAGCCTCAACTCCATGGCATTACTAATTCTTGCTGATCATACAACATGTCGGTATAGCGATGACATACATCTTGCAAAAACTGGTTCCATAGAGCATGACATCAATGATGGCCTTATGTGGGAGAGTTCTTAGTGCATAATGCATTGTTCATCCATCAATGCTGCCAAGGTGCTCAAGCTTACAACCTTGACGGCTATTTTCAGTTCAGAGCCCCAAAGATGTAAAGTGAAACGAATCCCCGACTAGTGATAGCACTTGCCTCAGTGTAATCCATCATTAATGAATTTACTTTAGAGAGAAAGCAAATTAAGTTTTTAAAGCAATCAGATCCAGAGTTAGCCGACAGTCAACCAAATGACAAGTGTAGGGATGAAGTTTGTGTTCTGGCCACAAATGACAAAATACCCAATTAATAGGGCCAAGATTTTTTTCTCAGGGGCTTTGCACAAAAGTTTTAGCAACAAAAAACAAAAAAAAGGCCACAAATAAATGAGCGCCCATAAACTTACTAAGTACAAGTGGCATTTGAAATAAACAGTTTTCTCATAGATAAAACTTGACATAAAGAGAAGTAGAGCTGTCAGCTGTTTGCTAAAAACTAGAGTGATCAAGTCCTCTTACAGTGTTGCTTTCTTGTTAATCCTGCAAAATGCATTTGCACTAAATGTACCTATAAAAACCTGCAACTAGGAGTAAAAGACTAAAGGAAGAAGTGTTTCAAGGAAATTTCCATGCCAAACAAAGACAATAGAGAGGCAAATACATAAAAATGGTTTGTGTGAATAAAACCACAAGGGAGAAAAGAGAGCAGAAATTGCTTAGCATAGGTCATGCCACCCTCCCTGAATACAAGGACTGCTTTAAACTCTGCAGGACATTGTCACACTTGCCTAAACATGTGCCATCATTCACACATTCAGAAAGGCATACAGGCAACACTGTACAGACACCAATTTGTAAGAGTACTCCAATCCAACAGCAATAGACAAAGCAAAGATGCGAGGACTAAAAACAAGGAATTTGAAACAGCATTTCTACATATTTGCTATATCCTCGTATGATACAAACTATTTACACTGTATCACAAACCAGCTGAATAACCAACATGGTTCACTTTACTTCATGCAACTGAAAAGAACCAATGATCAACCTTGGTTCCACATAAAATCATACTTCATGCTACTTCCAGTCAATACATCTAAGCGGACAGACTGACTGTAATAAAACAGGTGCAACTATGCAAGAGGTGTGTGCTATAGTATCAGTCAAGGTATGGCTGGCAAGCCCCACCGACAAAGGGAAATAATTTGATAGATGAAGCGAGGCCTTTATGTTAGACAAAATATCCACCAGTGTTTGTCTGACCATCCATGTGGAAGTTCTGGCAAAAAAAGAAAAGTTTGAACACTTTTTCTAAGAACCCTAAATTTGCGATGAACCATTCCAGAGGCAGGCAATGTATGCCCTGGGCGTTTCTGCATGTGGTTTCTCTCTAGCTCGCCTAAAGCCGTTATCTTGAATCTGCAGTACATCACATGACTGAACATGGCCGCTCAGTAGCTATAGAATGGTAGACGTAGGAACAATACGCCAGCAACCATGAATTCAGCCAAGCTCGACCCCAAAACCTTTTATGTGCATAATGCTCCATCTCTCGTAGCTTCCTCGATGCCAAGATAACCCTTGTCCTTCGAACCACACTTTTCCTCTAAAAACTAGGGATTGCAAAGTATTATTCAATCCATGCTTCTTTGAACCGAGTTAAATGGCATCTATGCCAATGAACCCCCTATAGTTAGGGGCACTCTAAGCTTTTGGTCGGTCCATCCTTTCGTGGTTAAAGGTCACCGGAAGTTCTGAACTATACTTGTGTCTATGCAGCACACAACAAAGCAAGTTCTTCTATTTGTTCCTTTTAGATAAGCTACATTCCAAACTGCGCTCCTCCGCTAGCAGAATCTAAAAACAGCAACTCGTGCCATCATGATAACTGCAAGTCTGACTGCACTCAAAAAATAAAAATAAAAAAGATTTACTACAAAAGAAAAAAGAAAAAAACTATTTTTAAGGATAGATAACTGGGCAGGTTGGTAAGAGTTCCAGTCGCGCTGTTTTTCCCAGTCCCAGTCGCGCTGTTTTTCAACATGAACAATTCCTCTTGTTTGCAAGTTGTCCTTCAAACCTTATCTGAACAAATATAAAACAATACAATTCTCCCTGCTGACCCGAAATAAGGCCAGCTATGTAGCTCGAGTCAAAGCTAAAAATGCAACCTCAAATCTCATGCACACACGACATGTGCTCGTCTCGGTTTAGATTGCTTGCTGTCGGCCGCACAACAGTTGTGCTTCTTCAATTTCTCTTATTCCTTGAGCCTTGACCTTTCCCCAGCGATTAGTATAAGCCTCTCCTCTCATATCTTTGGTTGTTGCAAAAACTAAAAACTAAATCGAGATAAGCATGTAAAAGCTTTCCTCCAATGCAAACGGCAAGAAAGATGCACGACGCAGGTTTTAACATGGGCGTTTTCTAAAACAAAAACCCCAGGCTAGTTGTCCTGCATTAGCAGTTGTATTTTTACATTTGTCGCCACTTCTTTATGGCTGAACTCGACAGTGGGTGGCTCTCAAGCTGTTAAAGTAAAAAACAAGTCCAGAAAAAAAAAAAAAAATGCGGAGCCACTGGTTAAAGATATGTAGTCAACTGCGGCCAGTTGCCCAACCCTCTCCTTAGAGCAGAACGTGTCTGGAGTGAAGCAGCTAAACTTATAGTCACAACCGAGTTGTAGTCACAATTATCCGAGGGAAGAATCGTCACCTTTCTCACAGAGAAACTTTGGCTGCAGTTGCGCACAGGCTCCAGTCACATCTCGAGCTGGAAATGTTCCGAGTTTCGGATCACTATCATTTCTGTTGAATGTACAAGAGCCTCTTCCTAGGCTGTGTGAAACCCCACCAGAACCTCGTCAAGTGCAACTCCAAGAGACCAAGCAGAACTGTTCAACATTTCAGGAGACAAGACCACCACCTTCGAGGCACGGATGCCGAATAAGCTTTTACAAACATCCACTTACTGAGGGTCAAACCTATGAGAGTCTCATTTAAAATCTGATCTAAGCTTTGCACTATCCACTTTTTCTCCACTTCCCTTCTCTCTCCAACCATCAAAACCTCATCCTTAGGTGAAACTCCTAGTGGAGTGTTTGAGGAGCTACATCCTCCTCTCCTAACCCCTTCTTAAACTCCTTTGCTATTCTCACCATTGGGATGAGGAGAAAACTGACAAGATTTCCAGGTTTGTAAACGGGAGAGGCTACATGATGGCTTGATTCTAATGAAATAAGAAGAAACAAAAATTGACAAAGTAGAGTGCACAAAAAATCCGAACTCATCAAACACAAGTGGAGCACGTATTTTTTTTTTTTTTTCAAAGTATGTCCTCAGTATTAAAATTAATACTATTGAACATCGAGTGAATATGTCAAATAAAGGTAAGAAAATTGCATCCTAGTTAGTCTTGATTGTGCTAATTGCCAGAGAACACAACTTTTCATATGCGACTTTTCAAAGTTTGTTCGTGCTATGCCGACAAAGTGTTGTGTACACAACACTTTTAGACTATGCACCCAGTCTTGTAACGACTAATGTTGAAAAGAATATAAATTGAATTTGGTCCGCAGCAGAGGTACCCCAGAGAACCCTCGGAGGTTTTCCGAGTTTCCAAATTTTCTTGACTGTCCTTGTCCCTAAGTGTTCTTCCAGTTTAAGCACTGGTTTAGAAGATTTCGTCCAGTAATGCATACCAATGTGCTGACCCCTCCTTATCATCTGGATTACTGTTCACAAGGCTTGTAGGCCTCTCCACTACCTTATTTGCAGCAATGCAGACTTCGACTATCGATTGAGAGAGATTGGCATTCCTCAAGCTCGAGAAGTTTGAGGACCCCTGTCTTGGATGACATGGACCAATCGTCTGAGGTTGCTGGGGTGCTCTTGGGATGCAAAAGGCACACACTTGCTCAACACTTACTGGTAATTTTTTTTTTTTTTTTTACCATAGTAAAGTAAACTTACTTTCTCAGTTTTTGATTTAAGTGGGAAAAATCTAAGTTCTGCATGACTACAAATTCAATACTAGTTGTTACATTCAAATTGTGTCAAATTAAACGTATATTCAAATATACTGAGTTAAATATTTTGTGAGAAAACAAAACATGCATTAGCAAAACTGAAATTCCTAATAGTGTTCAAGAGCAAGCCTTGTTCACTTTATTGCTGCTTGTCACTAAAATTCTGAATTTAGAGAATGTTCCAGAAACACAATGAAGGATTGGTGCTCACAGTCGATGTCTGCTGGATTTTCATGCAATTAACATTCCCATAAACCAGAATTTTCTTTCAAAAAATTTCACAAGCACGTGAAGATGCCTGGAAGCGGGTTGCTCATTTCCTCCACACGCCGCCGCACCGCAAGGAAGTGCACTGAACAAAGCTGAAATCTCCTGCTACATATTCACAATTGTACCATTTTAAAATGTTCAATAGGTTTCCATACCTCCTATATGATTCAACAGCTGAATCGAACAGACAGTTATTAAAATCGAAAGCAGGAAGTCGAGAATATCTGCACAATCCAATACGCGAGGTCTAAAAACGTGCTTGAAGTCAACACGGTCACAGCATTCTGCAACTGACATACTGAAACATGCTCACAAACACACTTCATTTCGGCGTACCCAGCTGCACAAATGTTTGCACAAAATAAGAGGCCTCAATGCCAAGTGAGCACACACTCCTTTTTCACCAGCAGCACCTGAAACGTTTCTTCTGTGCAGACACACACACTCTGTCGAAGGGGCTCAACGCATACCGACTCCTTGAACATGACTTCGAGTGCCGCTGCCATTCGAAACAATGGACGACAAACGCGAGTGCACGACAGCAAACCCCTCCCCTTTTCATATCCCAGTCTTCCTCGACACTATTTGCTAGAAATCAGCTGGGAGCCACTTTAAAGGTGGACGATCGCTCTTGAATCTGGCGTTTCTGGATCCCTCGCAGAGGGCGCAGCAAGAGGAAGGCAGGAATCCCGCAGAGTTTCTGGGGCGGCAGCGGATCGAGACGGCCGACACAAGTGCGGAACTGCCGCCGACAGACTCTTTATGGACCGAGATGGCCATCGTGAGTGCAAGATCTCCGCCGCCACAGCGGGGGCCACCGGAGCGGAGGGAGGCGGAGCGGTCCGGCCCCCGTGGGACTTAGCTGGGCGTCTGGGGGGCTCGCTGCTGAAGTAGGGTGCCGTGTCGTGGTCCAGCAGGGTGTGGCACACGTTGCACACCGGGAACGAGCGCATCTTGGGGCCCGACCGAACTGCCTTGCCCAGGCACTCGATGCAGAAGATCTTGCCACAGTGGCTGCAGTGGTGCTGCGATGAGACACAAGAGGAGGAGAGAGCCATCATCTCCGGGCCAGGACCATCCATGTTCCATGAATTTGTGTAACAATGATTGACGACTTTGCAGACCTGATCCGCAATGTTTTAAAGGAACGACTGCTGCGCTCCATTTCGCCTTACAATAGACCGTAACCATTGTTACGAGCCATTCCAGCAAATCTATCGCTGTTAATATGTCGCGGGACTATGTGCGCAGTGCATCGCTGTGCCTCAGCTGAAGGTCACGCGACACCTGCATGGCATGAGATGGGCTCCAATGGTTTGTGGCTGATATGGAAACAGCTGCAGCTGATATAGAAACAGCATACTTGAATTTCTCAATTAAATGCATAAAGTAAGTTGCAGGCAGTGATGTCATATTCTTACGTCGTGTCAGGATATTTACAACTGCTCGTCATTCGGTTTACTTTGACAACCTTTTAATTACGACTAGTGAAAGTTAGGCAGTGAATATTCTGCCGTCCACAGTCAAAATAATCTGACCATTATATTGATGTCCGCGAGACCACTTCCTGAAGGTGTGAAAATATTTTTTAAATGTTTTTGACGTCCCTCATCAAAATATCTACTGCACAACTATTTTGACGTCTCCCATCAAACTTGCCACCACAAACAACTGACCGAAGTTTGGACTTACACTCCGTTCACCCGAGACTGCAGCCAATGCTGCAAGCACAATAAAACGAGATAGTGACTTTGAAACATTCTTGCGCAGAATGAGCGCTTGCGCTAGAAAGCATACCTGCCAACCTGTGGACTTTCAAATTCAGTAAAAGTCCCGCGGCCGCTGGGGGGGGGAAAGGGGGTTACGTAAATTTTTTTTTAAATAGCCTACATGGAAAAAGTATGTTATAAAACGAATTTACAAAGAAGAAAGAAAATTTTTAGAGCTATATTTACGTCGCAAAACGAATTTGTCGTTGGCGCCCGCGGGAGCCGCCGCTGGTCACGTGGTAGACCTGTGCGTCGCCGCCGTCGCACGCTGAGCGTTTGCGCCGCCGCTTCAACGCGTTTCTCCACGCCGCCGCTGCCGCCGCCGCACAAGTTCGTCTGCTTCGGGCGCCGCCGCCGTCATTTCTTGCGCTTTTTCAAAAGCTCCATTTGGGCTCTAAAAGTTACTTATTAATCTTTGTTTTTTTTTTTTTGTTGCACTTCAAACGAAGATGAATCAGTAAGTTTTCGAGACCATAGGAAGCTTCCGAAAGAGCGCAAGTACCACGTGACAAATAGGGGCCAGTCATGTGATAAATAAGGGCCACTTTTCCGCAGCGCCCGTGGGCACCAACTACAAATTCGTATAGCGCCGTAAATATAGCTCTAAAAAATATGTTTCGTTGTAAATTCGTTTTATGACTTCCTTTTCCCAGCCCGGCTGATTAAAAAAAAAGTTTTTTTTCTTCTTTGCATGTGTTTTTTAATGTCAGCCTGGCCACCGTGCGAAATGCATATATCACACGTGCACGTGCTAGATTCCAAACTTCTCTCGCTTTTTGGGCGGCGCGAAGCACGGAAATTCCGACGTGCAGGACTTTAGGAATACCTGATACATGGCGAACTCCAAACCTCTATTGAGGTTTGGAGTTCGCCATGGCGCTGTGAAGCCACAGGACCAGGGGAATGCTACGGTTACACGTGTAACAAACACAGACGCCGTACTTTCGCCTCGAAACTGGCCGAAACTACGAGGCCCAACAACGCCTGAGCACGCCGAACCAACGTGCGCCGCCGAACACACGAACAAAGGCTTTGAGCTTTGGATTGGTTTTCGATCCGTGATTCCGTGGCCACCGGATAGACGGATAGTAAAAACCACGACGCTGCCGTGGACGGTAGCTATCGCCCTCATGTGGTGGTGCAAAATATCGCCAACAACAGATTTACAAAAAAAAAAACAATTACAAAAAAAAATATTTTCGGAAGATTTGAAGCAAGATTCGTAAAATCGTAAAATTAGTCCCAATTCGTACATTTTACGAAAAATTCGGAAGAGTTGGCAGGTATGAGAAAGTCACGAATAAAAACCAGGAGTGCGGGCTAGTTCGTGCTTGTAGCTTTGGCTGTAGTCTCAGCTTAAAGGCCGACGATTAGACACGAGATTCTGCAAGGCAGAAGATCCTCCTCACCCTGGGGGAGGAGGAAACAGGCAACGGCGGACAGGGTAGAAGGGGGAAAGGAGGAAGCGGGGAAAAGTGGAAAGTGCGAACTGGTCGTAGGTCTTCAAGGGTGAACGAAGTATAGGAGCTTTGATCCAGAAGGTGATCGAAAGTGGCCATGAATAAATTTTCATCTTGCTTGCAGTTGGCGTCGCAAAAGTTTCTGACAAGCGTCGTGCAATCAAGTACAGTTTTTATTACCAGCATTTTTAAGTGATTGGGAATCCAAAAAGCTTCAAAACACATATCAGCTATCAGACCGCGTGTAGTGTTTGCTTGGTTGTACTCGGCTAAACTTCACCAAATGCTTAATTTATTTCACATTATTTATAACCGGGGAAGGGAGTTCTGAATGTATTAAAAATCTAGTCATAAAAATCACAGTCAATTGCACAACATTACGTGTCGAAAAATGTGCGTTGAACCGCCACACAGACTGCAAGACGATAATGTTTCACTCGGTACGTCGGAAGCTTTGTTCTTCGTTTTCACCGGTCAAGAAAAATTAAGGAGGCAATGTTTGCATTCGCAACACTTTACTTGATGTCCCAATCATTTAGTGGCCGCCCCAGTCTCGTCATACATGAACAAAACGAAAATCTAAACGAAACGACAAACCCACAAACCAGACGCAAAGCGAGGCCGGCGGGACTGCTTTGCGACCGCTGGAAGATGCACTCGCACGATAGTGAAGGTACAAAAGTAATTCAAAACTCACAGTGGATTGTAGTCTACGCACTACATTTGTAGCGTGCAGACAAAAGATAAAGGAAAGCTTGCCTTCGTTGGAAGTTAAAAATTTTACGTAAGAGTGTCCGATGAAAAGACATGCAAGAGTGCAGCATCGCCGCTGAGCGACGTCCCCGTCACGTTCGAAACCGTTCAACTGTCGAGTATGTAGGCACACACTGTGAATGATAGATTTCCAGCGTCAAGTAGGACTAAACCTTCTTTGGCATGCGACACAGCAACACGTGACACCAACAACGCAACACCGACGACACAGTCCACGACCAAACAGAATGAAACAGCTGCCGGTGAGCCAACTACATTGACAGGAGACGTCGAGATAATAAAATTCTGTATTTTGTTGGGGGAAGTAAAAATATTTAAAAACATTTTCGCATTTAGTGGAAGTGACGCCATAAACATAAAAATAGTCACTACCTACAGGTTAACTCTGACATAACTCTAATTATGGCCATCTGTTTTTCGCTGCTTCGTCTTTTTCAAGCTTTCCTTCCGAGTGTGGAGTGTGTACCTTCTCCTTGCGGGCGTGCAGGCCCCTCTTGCAGGTGTTGCACTCCCGACGTCATCCTCGTGCTGCCACCGGACTTCGCTGTCAGACTGCCGGATCTTCTCCAGCTCCACCTGCCAAAGGCAACGGCGCCTGTCACGCACACTTACGAGGACGACCAGTGACATTGCGTCGGCATGTGCAAGAACCCATGGAGGTAGGAAGTCTCTGGAGGTGACATGAGGCCACCAGAGGTGAGGCAACAGCTGACTGAACACAGCTGTTTTCGTCACTCTGGGAGGGCCCTGAGGGTGACCGCGCAAGAACCTGACATCGGCAGGTTCTTCAGTGAGATGCGTTACATTTTACCCTGCTACGAAGGCACACATCCTGTAACAAAATGTGTCCTAGTCGTCTTCCTTTGACCCTCTGTTTAATCACTATGCCAAATTAAAGAATACAGGGTTCACTTGCTTCGTACATAAACCTGTTGTTCGCACAATGCCGCTTCTTTCTATGTGGTGAGCAAGTCGACCGAAATGACTCTCCGGCGCATGAGCGCAAGAAAAGAAAAACTGAGGACGAGCCTGAAAAAGGAGGTGTCAAAAGGTAAGAGAGAGCAATCACGTGCGGTGCGAAGCTCCGCCCCAGCAGACCCCATAAAACCGCAAAGCAGCAAACATGTCCGTTAAATCTATGGGAAATCAAACAGCATTGGCAGCAATGGTCATACCAGCAAGGTTCTACTGCACTGTTTGCAACTAAAAAACCCCACTTCAAATGAAATTGGAAAAGCGCACCTCCTCTCAAGGTGAACGGATGCAGCAGGTTCCTCTACGTTATGGGTTCTTGAACTGGGCTTCCAGAAGATTTACAAATACTAGTGTTTTCCCAGCTTCAGCATCAATTTTATTGCCTAGTATATATATTATATATATATATATATATATATATATATATATATATATATATATATATATATATATATATATATATATATATATATATATATATGATATATATATATATATATGTGTGTGTGTGACGCAGAGTAGTTTCAGACCAATGAACCGAAAAATGTGGATTAAGTCAAAGATACATACTTTCAGAGTTGCTATACTAGGAAGTTTATTGTATATGTTAAGACAGTTTTGCCGAGAGGCTTGGCTTTGTCAGGAAATGGCATACATGTGAGGACATCAGGCTGCGCAGAGCAGTAAGCGACCACTGGGCGCGCTCCTACGGTAGGGCAGCGGGTTTCAAAGCTAAAGAGGCATGTGTGAGATCTTCGACACTGCGGTGGGTAAAATAGGTCATAAACGGACGGCACAGGATCTGGAATGACATCTTCGGGAGTAATTGCACGTAAGGCTAAGCCAATGTGGGTGTCCCCTTCCGCGACGAGTCACCCCGCCTCCTCTCGGGTGCCGCATGCCGCGGAAGAGAGGGGAGAGGGGAGCAAGGAGCGGATGGCGGGGCAGGGGGGCACGAGGGGATTGCCACCGGATAGTTGTCAAGACGTCGTCATACTGGACAGGGAATTAAAAATACAAATTAAAAAGATAAAACATTAAAGTAAAAATAAAAATAAATACAGATGCCTAGGGTCCAGACCGAGTAATGTTGCATGCAGCAGGACAGCATGGTGCGGCAGGCACAGATTTGCATCGTATTTCAATGAAAGAAATGATATTAACGGTTCTCGCATATGAGTGGGTAAAATGAGGAAAAAGGGAAGCAGCGGGTACAGAGGTGCGTATGGAAGGCTCACTGTTTCATACATACGTGGGGAAAAAAAGTCCATGGTCCATTTCTAACTGCAAATACAGTGCCACTTGGTCAGGTGAGTATTGATGTTCCCTGTTTATTGTAAATTCTTAGACATTTTAACCACTGCAAGTGTTCCTGGATTTTCAATTATTCCTTTATCAATTGTGTTGAATCTGGGTATATAGAGATAACGCATTCACGCTGCTCTTATTGTGAATTTGTCCACTTTTCGTGAAACACCCTGTATATGTACAGGGTGTTTCAAAAAAGTGGGCAAATTCAATATTCTTGAAACGACTCGTCACAACCGACAAAAAAGATTGTGTACGCTGTGGTCCTGGGCCAAGAGCCTATTTAGGAAAATTATTAAATTATGAGATAATTAGATTGTTAATTATTTTTGCATAGGTAGTTAATTTTTTAATATTGTGTTTAAGGGCTTAGTCTCAATTAGAAACTTGCTGAGCATTATCGAAAAACACTAAATCAATAAATTGCAGAACGATAGAAGGCACGCATGGTATTTTACGGCTTTCTAAAAAACCGCACAACTTCAACGGGTTTTTAGTTTCGGCTTGCAGTCGGAGTGCGTCTCGGCCCAGACGGCACCACGCCTTGTGGAGAAATAGTGCAACCAACTTCTGCAGCGCTGTCCTCTCGCAACGCAGCAGAGGCTGGTTGCACTATTTCTTCACGGGGCACGGTGCCGTCGGGCTGAGAAGCGCTCTGACTGCAAACCAAACTTAAAACCCGTCGAATTGTGCGGTTTTTCAGGAAGCCATAAAATGCTGCGCGTGCCCTCTATCGTTCTGCAATTTGTTGATTCAGTGTTTTTCGATGATGTTGAGCAATTTTCTAGTTGAAACCATGCCCTTAAACACAATATTAAAAAGTTACATGTAGTTTAATAATTTCTCTAAATAGGCCCCTGGCCCAGGACTAAAATGACACAAGCCTTTTTGTTGCGACACATAGTTTTTGCAATATTAGATTTGTCCACTTTTCGTGAAACACCCTGTATATACAGTGAAACCCGTTTAGAACGAACCCACGTACAGCGAATCATAGTCGATATTGAACTCACGGAAAATTTAAATAAAAATGCATGTAAAACATACTTTTTATAACGAACAACATATTGGATTATATCAAATTCCCCCCCCCCCCCGCGAAGGCTTCCAAAAACGGGCAGACAATCGTCTTCTAGCCTCTCCCTTCCCCCAGAAAGAAGTAGGAAAGAAAGGAAATTCCAAAAGCTCAAGTTGCGAACAAAAGTGTGCGAAGGGAAGTGATTCAGAATGGGAGAAAGTTAAAAAATACACTCTGTATGCACGCACAGAAAAAAAGAGCTTTTCATCCCAAAGCGTTTGCCCACGAAGAGAAGCAATTCAAAAAGGAGATAAGCTAAAAAGAAAAAAAAAACACTGCATGCATGCAGGCAAAAAAACAAACAGAAATCTTTCCAGCGCGTTGTTACAAGGCGGAAGTGAAAAGATGAGAAAGAAAGAGAAGCTCTCGCCTTACAACGAACGCATCATGGAAGTTCGTTGTAAATGGTTTTTGCTATATCGAACTGATTGTATCGTTTCCTGCCGTTCGTTATAAACGGGTTTGACTGTATATACTGTGTTTCATGTGAGAG
The DNA here is from genome assembly GCA_037355805.1 of Ixodes ricinus. NCBI lineage: Eukaryota > Metazoa > Arthropoda > Arachnida > Ixodida > Ixodidae > Ixodes > Ixodes ricinus. Next base: position 47,036 of record JAZHYW010002496.1, read on the forward strand.
TGACAAAAATTCTTGTAATTAGTGTATTCCAGGTAAAAAGATAATTTTTTCCGGGACCGCATTACTCGTGGTGGCAGACATCAGAAAATGCGCGGTACTTGCTAATTAGTTTGTTAATTAATTGAGAATGACTAATTAATGTTTTAATTGGGGAAAACAGACACATGGTTCCAATTAGAAACTTGCTGAGCGTCATCGAAAACTCGCTAAATCAGTAATTTTCAAAAAGACTGAGCATGTGAGAGGTGTAGTAGTGGACCAAAGTTACAACTCGTGGAGCAGCTACAAGGCTAGCGGTTGCAATAAGCCCCCGCACGATTTTTCCGTCTCTTATGAGAGCCCTAGCCTTGTACCTGCCCTACAAGTGGCAACTTTAGCGCACTACTACGCTTCTCATGCGCTCAAAGTCTATCTGAAAATTACTGATTTTGTGTTTTTCGATGATGCTCTGCAAGTTTCTTAGTGGAACCATATGTTTATTTTCACTAATTAAAAAGTTAATTAGTCCTTTTGAATTAATTAGCAAACTAATTCAGTAAGTATCGCATATTTTCTGACGTCCGCCACCATGAATAATGCGGTCCTGAGAAAATGATGCTTCAGCCGTAACTACAACGCATGGGAGGTGCGGCTATGTATTTATTTATCCTGAAATCTTTGCTTTTTCTATGCAAAATGACAATTAGAAAAGCATTTCATATAATGGGGAATTTTCTCCTCATTAAATCCCTACTGTTTGGCAATAAGAACTTTATTTAAATAGAAAAATAAATGTCTAGCCACATTCCTCATTAAATTTCAGTTCAGAAACATCCACAGCAAAGAATAAATTCCTCAATTCATTTAAATGATAGATTTCCTAAAACAAAAGTTGCTGCAAAAAAAAATAAAACTGAGAAAAACCTATTTGAATTTTCCACGCCACTACATTTGATTTTACTGGTTGTGGTGGCACCTAAAGAGCAAAGGTAGGCGTTCTCTGCTTATACCCAATCTCCTGCATGGCCTTGCTGAGTGAGTCGGAGCTTAAAACGCTTTCTTTGAGTGTCATTTTGTTGTCGACATGTGGACACTGATTATGAAATGAGTGAGCAATTGGATATGCTTCAATACACTAACCAGCGTCGGCAATTATGGTAAGGGTGAGCATCGTCGAAATATAAAGCAGACAAACCGACGCAACTTTCTACAAACGAATGTTGGTTTTAGTTATAGTTTTCTAAACAATTAGGGTGGGCTTTTCGATTCTTGGCCATGTGCATAGTCTCTTCCATGGGAAAGCTGGACTTTTATGGTGTTCTTGCCTGAATAGCGTTTACTCTCAAACAAATACCGTGAACGACTTAATTTTCAGCGAATTTCGCGAATTGCCAACGATTCGCAAAAAATAGGCCCTGCGAACAATTCCAGTAAAATGTAAACACATTGGAATCTATATTGAGATTTCCCATCACATTGCAAAAATTAGAACCCACGAATTATTCTAATAGTTCAGCTTTGACCTAAATCGCAAAATATTGAGCCCGCGAAAAATAAGTCGTTTACAGTATGTTTAATGTATTGAAACTGTGAAGAAATGCTCTTTCCAACGAGAGTATGATCATCATTCTAGGGGTACTGGTGCAGAGCTACAGTGGTTAAAAAATAGGAAACATAGAAGTTTCACATTTCCAAAACATATGATCTTGCATCATCGGCTTACCGAAAATGGTTTGCTTCTCCGGAAATATTTAAGATATTCCAATAAAAATTTGCAGGAGTATACTCTTATTAGCTGTGGAACCACAATACACGTGTAAATAGGAAAGTTTGTTTTTTTCTCAAAAATTGTTCCCAGGTGGTGTCCCCCCTTAACCAAATGCTCATACCCGTAATGTGGCGTTTCCCTTTCTGTGGCAGGTACACCGCACCTGAGAGGGTGGTGTTTTCGCACTTAATCTGAAAAAAAAAGAATTTTCTTTTTTCTCTTTTTTTTTTAGATTTTAAGGGGGGGGGGGGGGGGGTTTAGGGAAATCCCTGGGTGCGTGGCAGACTCGTTTTATCAAGTGTGGCCCAAATCATTGGGCCATGATATTCAAAGTTATGAGTTTTATATGAGAATTAACTTGCAGTTAATTTCTCATATAATAAGAAATAATCAGCAATATCTCAATCGTGTGTTACTAAATTACCAAAAGCGACTGTTTAGCAAAGTATCCGTATACATTCCAAAATGTATTTCTTTAATTGTGTGCCGGTTGGCTGAGGCCGCACAAGCGATAGCCGGCTCGATTATTCTGCGGGTGTATCAATGTCATTTAGAAGACAAGGCCTGCGCATGACGTCACTGTGAGTGGATCTCCGACCCGCCAACAAACACGCAGAAGCGTCGACGAGTACGCCGCAAAGTGGCAGACGCGTGCGCAGTGGCGTCAGTAAAAAAAAAAAAGGGGGGGGGTTGGTTCCTCCTTGCTCTTTCGCCGGGTCCAGCAATATAGTTTCGGCAGTTTAGTTGAAAATTTTCCACCACTTTCGGGCTCAGTAATATCGAGCGTTTGGAAATATTGGGTAAACAGATGGAACATATAGAGATAGCTTTTCGACCCTCCGCCGGGACTAGCAGTTGCAGCAGTTGAAAGTTTCCCACCACTTTCGGACTCAGTAATATTGAGCGTTTGGAAATATTGGGTAAACAAATAGAACATTTAGAGATAGCCTGCGTCCCTCCGCCGGGACCAGCAGTTGCAGCAGTTGAAAGTTTCCCACCACTCTCGGACTCAGTAATATCGAGCGTTTAGATAGAACATTTAGAGATACTGAGTAAACATAGATTTTGGCGAGTACAGAGTTCAGATATGCGAAGATTTTGATCTTCCACGAGTAGATTGGTCACCATAAATAAAGAATTGTAGCGGTTATCGTCTTTGTATGTATGTATGTATGTGTGTGTGTGTGTGTGTGTGTGTGTGTCGTGCGTGCGTGCGTGCGTGCGTGCGTGCGTGCGGGCGTGCGCGTGCGTGCGTGCGTGCGTGCGTGCGTGCGTGCGTGCGTGCGTGCGTGTGCGTGTGCGTGTGCGTGTGCGTGTGTGTGTGTGTGTGTGTGTGTGTGTGTGTGTGTGTGTGTTTTGTAACCCAGTGCTTCTCAAACTCTGCTGCCATGCCACCCGCCAAAACATAAAATATCCGGATCGCGAACCCTCAAGCGGCTTTTTGCGTTTCCACAAGCTTTTTGATTCCATTGCATAAGAAGTAATACGCAAAATTAACGCTGAAAATTTCTTTTGGAATGTAATATAAGCAGAGTCAATCTGGCTAAAAATCATTGCAAAAATAAAAATAAAAATGGCGCATGACAGCAAGGATGTTGATCCTAATGACTAAAGTGAGCGAGCACATTTACTCAAAAGGAGGGCGGAGTTTGGACACCGCAACACTCAATTCAATGACTTCGCAATATGTGTGAGTCATGTGCAGTAGGCCTTTTTGCCGGATGTTTTTTGTTTCTTCGTAGAAAAGCTTGGCTATTTGTCTGTTTCATTGACCAGTGACCAAGGAAGGGCGTCTCATTTTATCTGACCTTTCTTTAAGACAGATCAACTGGCGTTTTATTTGTATATATGCTCCTAATACGGTAAACTGAAGGACTTCTACTTCCAGTTTTTAGAACAATTTTTGAACACCGACAAAACAGTAGTACTAATGGGCGATTTTAACTGTGTCTGTAGCACAGAAGACCGTCCACTACAGCAGGCACGGTATGACAAAAGCTCTGCATTACTCATTGACATACTCCAGGAGCGCAACCTTGTAGATGTGGCATGTCGGAAAGACCAATCAATACACTTCACCCACTTTCAAGGTGTTTCACACGCTCGTCTTGATAGAATATATGTGTCAGGCGACGCATTTAATTTAATGAAGAACCATAGCGTTAAGCCGGTGTTTTTTTTCTGACCATTGTTTAGTTTCTGTTAGCTTTGGGAACAAAACTCCCCGTGTTTTTCGGCCCAAACGGGAACTGTGGAAACTTTATGTGAAACTTTTAAAGGATGAGAAGTTTTCAAAAGGGGTTTCATTAATTCTGTCAGAGAGCCTTAAAAATAGTAATATGCATATTTTTGCAATATGGGACAGTTTTAAGCAAGAGGTAAGAAAACTTGGCAATTGAACGCTCTACAACAATATCTTATGAAAACAAACAGGAACAGCGCGAACTCCATCAAACTCTCTCGTTATTCCATAAGATGGAAAGCATCAGTCCCGGTTTTCACAACGACGACATCAATGTCACCCGAGCACAACTTCAAAAAATTCGAGCACGAAAAAGTTTTTGCTTGGCGAGCAACTCACCAAACGATCCCTGGATGATGAGAGGCGATATGCCCTATCGAAAGAAATATTAGAAATAGATCAAGAAGGTATAACTATCAAGGAGCCAACCTTGATTGTTAAAGCATTTCAAAACTACTACTTAAGGCCACGGTCCCACTGAATGTGGCAGTTTAGGTACTTTTTGGCAGGTCATTACTCATCTCCTTTTAAACACTGTTTTGTGGGATTGATGTCATTCGAAAGGCAATGCAATCCTCTTTCATTTGATATTATGTATGTATTGGTTTATACTGTTCATGCGCATTTGAAGCGTTGCGAATATGATGGCGCGGACCCTCACTTGCTCCGCTGGTTCATGTTTTATGAACGATTCATTAAAGATAACACGGTTTCAATAGAGCAGTTTTGTTAAGATGATGTCGGAGCAGAATGTAACGGTATACTTTTTTGGTATTTGCACTACTTTGTTTTTTACAGCTCTCCAAATATTGCCCTAAAATTGACATTTTTCAGCACAAATATGTTTTTAATGACAAACGCTAGGGCAATGAAATTAGCTATAGATGTAGTGCTTATAATTGGTAATATGCAGAAAAATATTTAATGTTGTGTAAATTTTTCTAGTTTAGATATTCTATATTAAACGTAGCACTTTTTTGTGCTTCAAGTCATGGTAATTCAAATGCCGCTGAGTAAATAATTAAACTATGGTAAAATCTTTTATAACATTTAGAACTACAATAGTTGCCCAAGAGGTGGACGGTGGCTTTTTTTATTTTCAAAGTCATAACGCTCCGGGAGCCCTCAAACTTACCTGTTTTTGACGCACATCTTTTTTGGACATCAAACAGATTTATTGGCATCTAATAACATTTATTGTATGGAATAGATATACATTGCGATGTATTAGATTTTCCCAATGATCTTGCTTTGGTTTCTTGATAGTTGTAGAGCTTAGCTAATTTTAAAAATAATTAAAAACAGTTTGGTTGTTTTGTTGCGCTACCTGGCGGATGGCAGACAAAACTGCTTTTTTATTTTATTTTATTTTATTTTTTTATGACACAAGGCAATGATAGGCGCCGCGGAAAGGCGACAAAGCAAAGCAATATTACATGAGCTTCCTAACACCGAATCTAATGCTGAGGAAGTCGCAATTTTGAATCATGACGATCGGCAGTTGCGTCTGCTCTGCGCAAGCACCAAAATGGCGGCGCCCATAACATTGTCGGGGAAGAGAGTGCCGATACTCTAAGCGCAGCTCATTTATTGGCCCTACTTCCCGCGAACCTCCTTTCCCTGATTGAAACTGAAACTAAATATGAATAATAAACCATTATTATAGCTTATTTAGTTTTAACCACCTACACATAATGAGAGGAGGAAGCGGCCGGGTAGGAGAAACGCGGGTTTTATGTGCGACTGTTCTAATCAGCGTTAGTTCTAACCGTCTCAAAAGAAAGAACGCGCGAGCTTGCGCTGGTTAAAAAAAGACGGTCCAAAGAAAAGAGACGGCACGCTGTGTTCTTTGTGATTGTGCGTCTAATTGCAAATTGGTGTGTGTATGTTTATAGAGCCGGAAGTTAGTCTGCCTTAGTGGCGTCTGGTGTCTCAGGTGTAGATGAGCAATTTAGCCAGTGCGGTACAACCGCAAACCTGGGGTCTTTAACGTGCACCAGGCAGTAGTGATACACGACTGCACGCCGGTATGATGCTCTTCCACATCGAAACGGGCAGGGGCGGGGTGGGTTCCGCAGCGCGAGCTTTCGCTCCACGTGCTCCGAGCTGGTGTGCGCTATGTACTCGGCCACCGATCGCCCCCCCCCCTCCCCTTATATAGGTATTTGAAGATCGACGATGGACGTCGATCGCCTCGAGGTAATGTAACGTAATAACATTATATAAATAATAAACATATTGAACATACTCAATTTTTCAATTCTTGAATTGTAATATGGCGGTAGCCTATTGTACTTACTGTTGATGAAGAGCAATATGAGGTGACGAGGTAATGATTAAATTATGAGGCTCTGTAAGGACGACGATATTAGTGGGTGTCGAACCACAACGTACAGTGCCAGACTTGTTTCAAGTATCGTGTACCCAAAGACCTTTCTTCACCCGCAACAGAATATGGTAGAATCAATGAGGATGCTCCTTTACAACTGTACGTGGAACAGGAAAACTGCAATGTGCAGAAGTGCGGCTTATTCGTTAATATAAAGGACGGATTTCTAGCAGCATTCCCTGATTGACTACTTGGAACAAATGGCCTCATTGACGTAAGGTGTCCCCGTTCCAAAAGATTCTTGAAGCCTACTGAAACCGCAAAGGAGTATGAGGCGAAAAATAAGAAAAAGGAGCCTGGTGTGAAAGGTCCAAACCACCACCATAGCCTCTACTACCAAATACAAGGGCAGTTACACAATACACAAAGAGAGTTCTGTGATTTCGTTATATTTACACTCAAGGGCATTGATATCCAACGTCTTCAGAGGGATGACACCTTCTTGTCAACCAACATAGAGCCTTTTCTACTCAAGTTTTCATGGAAGGCCCGACTTCCGCTGAAATTCCTCACGTAGACAAGTTGTCCGACCGAATAATCTGCCATTACTCCCGATCTGGGAATCTCTCGATCTTCATTCATGGCCATAGTATCATATGAGATCGAGGGGTGTGGCTCTTCGTCCGCCGAACATTGCTTCGGCTGGTGTTTTTACCGTGTAAAATGAGACCGTCGCGTGCTGCTGGAACAAGAACCTGGCGATTCTTCACTGAACTGCTTCTTCCGTAAGCTTCAAGAGGGCTTTTTTCGTTTCGCACACCATCTGTTCTGCTTGCCCGTTAGTTGCAGGATGGTATGGTACACTAATGTGATGTCTGATGCCGTTTTTTTTTTTTTTGGAGGGGGGACTTGTTTATTTTATTTGAAGCAAGATTTGGCGCGTTATCAGAGAAAAGTATTTTCGGTAGGGCAAAAGTAGGGAAAAGAGAGTGTAGAACGTGAATGACGCGTTTGTACGTCGTGGCAGGCATCGTGTAAACTTTTAACCACTTAAAGTACGCATCGACCATGACTCCGCAGATGCGGATACGTTTTGCCACCCACAGACTGAATAGTGGATCGTTTTCAGTTACAGTTCATGATGGCGCTGGACTCGAACAAGCCTTGAACTTTTTCCACAAAGTTAGCCCAGGTGCCAGCACTTTTGTCGAAAGCGGTAAGTGTTCGAAACGTCGACAACTTCGGTAGCCACGTGCTGTGCTTGACACTGGACGCTTAACATTTGCTGAGAAGAAACTTGCTTGTTCGTCTGCCACGAGTCGTCCGATATCAGGTCATCACCGCTACTCCATCTCCCGACAAAACAGGTCGTCATTGTCCGCATGTCCATAGTTAGCAATCACGTGAACTTATAAATTCCCATGCGCTCATAACTTGCCGTCGCTAAACGCCGTTCATTCATAGCGTCTTCATTACAAATAAACGTTTTCCTATTTATTCTGATGGTTTTCATCATACTCCTCCTAAGCTGTACTTACAACCAGGGTGTCGAACCGGTCATTATTTCGGTTCGGTTCGGGTTCGGGTTCAGTAGCATTGTATTTTGTTTCGGTTCGGTTCCGGTTTAGGGTAGCGCACATTATATCACTCCGGTTACCGGTTTTAATAAGCGCAAACCGGTTCGAACCGGTTCCTAACAGGACCTTTCAATATTGACCGAGCACTTCATGCACCCTTTTCTGAGCACCAGATGCTTGCAATAGAACCATCCTAATACTACTCCCTCTTCAGGCAGATATGAAAACTCTGCTCAATGACGTGCGCAAAAAAAAACATTAATGTGACAAGGCTATTACTTGTATATTACTGTTCTTAAGTGAACTATATAGTATAAGCGATCGGCTTTCCATTTTTATAGTGTCTTTTGTACACACAGCTCTGCAGTATTTCAAACTCTGCCAGAAGTGGGCGTATTTTTGGGATGGGTCTATAGACCATTTAAAAAAAGTGATTGTCGCCGGTGCCAGTTTTAGTGTTTGGGCGTATAGCGAGTGCTTTGCTCACTTTCCCATGCGACAAAGACGCACGTGCTGGGCTGTGAAGATCACAGGCTGTGCTGTGATTTTGTAAACAGTAAAAAGGTCTCTAGCCAGATTGCTTGCCCTCCTAATGTTTTGGTTTGTTTTTCTCTGAACACACGTGTTTTTTTTTTATACATGCTACCTGTTTTCGGAACCCAGTAAGATGTTACATCTATGCCCCAGAGTGGCTGACAGGGGAACGAGAGGAAACAAATTTGCCGTAAAACACAGAAACAGGGACGTCGAGTGCGCAGTTGGGGTCGTTTATCAAATCCCGTTAAGCTGTGGTCGTGTATACATCGGCCAGACTGGCCGATGTGTCAATGACCGGGCGCGTGAACACGCACCTATAATGAAATGTGACTACATCTGGACAGCGCTTCAGTTTCCGGCGGAAGAACGCTCTTCTAAAGATTTCGTGGTGGTGCTTTGTCTAGTGACTTTCACTTTTTATCGCAAACAACGCTCTATGCAAATGACTCGGTCGGAGGGACTCGGACCGGGTCATTTGTACCTGTCAGCCACCGAACAAAGTTCCGGTAATGCCACCACAGCTAACGACATTTCTCGAATGCTAGTTGAATACGATGAAAGGGGACTTCAGACAAAAATTGGAAATGGTTGAACAGGCGACAACTATCCTCACGGAAACGATGGGGCGCTATTGGATGCGGAGGTGGCGGAGGGATATACGATTACCATTGAGGGGCATTTGCCGCTACCTTCTTGACTTGTAACCTACTATAGTCTGACAAACCTACAAAAAAATGAACAAAGACATATTTTCTTCTTCCCTCCCCTCCTCCTCCCCCTGGCCTGCTCCCAGGGCGCGGCGAGTCGGCGAATGATCGCCGAGTAATGTTGCCTCCGACAACCCATGTTTTTTTGTTTGTTTTTTTGTAAGGTAAGATTTCAGAAAACAGTCACTTTGAAGAAAAGATTGTGTTCCATTGAAATGCACCGCAGGCGACCCTACAAACTATACTGCCGATGCAGTGCGGTACTTGTACACCCTTCCTTCAGGGTGTCGTTGCACTGAAGCGGAATGTCACGTGGTGCGCTCTCGGTGCTCGATTGGCTAAATGGCTCAACGACTGCAACTACGGTCCATTTTGAGGTCAAACATTCGCAGACGCGTAGGCCTCCGTGCCGAGTGGCGCAATCCGCTCCGACACTTGGACATTTCGTAGCCAAGCGGCCAAGCGGTGCTTTGAAATCGTTGCCGACGCTACCGCGCCGCCAGGGTCAATCCAAGAAACCAAGGAAAGTTGAAGCTCTTCAGACGATGATGTATTTTTTATTACGTATGCGATAAAAACGAAATTTAAAAAGACATCACAGTAAGTAGGATTAGTCTTGGCGAAATCAGAAAAATATACGCCTGCAACTTTTTCTATTTAGACCAATTACTGACATAATTGGCCCTGAACCGTTTTCGTTGAACCGGTATCCGCCACATCAAATTATGGTTTCGTTCCGGTTCGGGTTCAATATGAAGCGTTCAATTTCGGTTTCGGTTTTGTTCTGGTTCAGTCGAAAATAACGGTTTTGATCCGGTTTTCGGTTCGGGTTCGGGTTCGGTTCGACACCCTGCTTACAACATGATATTGGTACTTCCGAAAATATTGCAACGGCGTTTGTTTTCTGAGAACTATAATGTAACAACCTTTACAAAATCTTCCGGATCCCATGAAACACAATATTTCGTTATGTCACTTTTCTGTCGTCATTATAATGGTGAGGTAAGTACCGTAAATTGCGCAGCAATTTACTTGACGTCCGCTTCCACTGGGGTCTTAGAAGATTGAGTCTACTGAGCGTGCATTCCTGCAGAAGAAGTTTTCATTGAAAGAATACTGACACGTCAATCAACAATTGATTCCTTCTTGGTAAGATTTATTGCGAAAGCCCGTGACAACCGCCGAGCCGCATCTCCCTATATCAGAGAACAATTTATACCCAGCCTGACATTCTCGCATACAAATTGGGTTGTGGGGATATTTATACAGCGTGTATTTGGTCAGCCATTTTAAAGTTGCGACGAGTCACTCGCTGTAGATGAGCAATTTAGCCAGTGCGGTACAACCGCTAGCCTGGGGTCTTTAACGTGCACTACGCAGTAGTGACACACGACCGCACGCCGGTACGATGCTCATCCAGATCGAAACGGGCAGGGGTGGGGCTCGAGCCCAGGATCCCTGAGTTCTGCAGCGCGAGCTTTCGCTCCACGCGCGTCGAGCTGGGTGTGCGCTTCATGCCCACTCGGCCACCGATCCCCTTCTCGCATATAAAAAAAATTGGGTTGTGGGGATATTTATACAGCGTGTAGTTGGTCAGCCATTTTAAAGTTGCGACGAGTCACTCGCTGTAGATGAGCAATTTAGCCAGTGCGGTACAACCGCTAGCCTGGGGTCTTTAACGTGCACCACGCAGTAGTGATACACGACCGCACGCCGGTACGATCCTCATCCAGATCGAAAACGGGCAGGGGTGGAGCTCGAACCCAGGATCCCTGAGTTCTGCAGCGCAAGCTTTCGCTCCACGCGCGTCGAGCTGGGTGTGCGCTTTAGCCCACTCGGCCACCGATCCCCCTTCTCGCATGTATGCGTTTGCTGGGCCATGCTACTTGAGCCAGCTGAGCACAGCTGGCAGCGGCGCGAGGCAAGGCCACGAGGGGAACGTGATGGTGCTCGAGCCATCCCACCGTGAACCAACTGTTTCGGCCACCCCACTGGTGCGTGTCGCCATCTATTGGTTGAACTAACGCCTTGTTCAAGATGGCCGGTTGGGACCGCAGCCTTAACGGCTGATGTTGAGCGCAGACGGTAGAAAAATATGCCGCAGGCAACGCGAACAACACTCACAGCACTGCGATTTACCGAAAGCACCCGTCTTGATCGGAGGAGGTGCTTAGCCTCATGTGCGTGCGGGCAGCTGCTCGATGAAGCTGGCATGTCGCGGCTGGTGCACGCTGGTTCTTCGGCACAGGGTTTCGAGCGAGGAGGCCAACGAAGACCGCGGTAGCCGTCTGTGTAAACACTCAACCTCTTGGGTGGCGGAGCTGCGGCCATCTTGCGCGCTGATATTCCGCCCATTCCTAAGCCGAGACTGCGGGTGAAGTTAGCTGTCCTCATCGGACCGAAAGTTCATATTAGATTTCGACTATAATGCTACTAAAGGCAAAGGTGCAAGCGAGTTGACAGTATGGCAGAAGTAATCCTGGAGAAGGGAATAGGGACGAGACACGGCTCCAAACGCAGCTAGGTGACTTAAGAGCGACCGGTCGCGCACCAGTCACCTTAGCTGTGGTTTGGAGATTTGGGTTTGTCCTTTGTCCTCTTGTTCCCCTTCTCCAGGGATTATTTTCGTCATTCTTGTCCAGCTCGCTTGCACCTTTTGCATTTAATTGCATTATAATCATAACCTTAAATTGCAAGCTTCACCCTTGTTGGTGTTAGACTGGTGGCAGCTGATAAAACCCGTTTGCTCCACTGACGTCTAACCCCTGGTTAGCTCAGCTGGTAGAGCGCTCCACCTGTAATAGAGAGGTCCCGGGTTCGATACCCGGACCAGGCGGATTTTTTCGGTCGCTGCACCAGTCACCCAGCTGTGTTTGGAGATTTGTGTTTGTCCTTTGTCCCTCTTGTTCCCCTTCTCCAGGGATTATTTTCGTCAGTTATACATCCCTCTTTCGCCACCGTGACCACGCTCCCGCTCATCCGCCACACATCGAGGACTTGTCCAGATGATGAAAGGTAGGCGGCTGATTGGTTCGGCGGGTACGTAGTTCCCACTGCAGTCTCAGCTCAGAGCCGTGTATAGAGAGTGCTTGGTCAATGGGAGGCGCGGGCAGAGCCTGGGCGTGCACCAGAAGCAGAAAGTGTGCTTGACAATCTCTCTTGGCCAACCAGAAGCCTAAAAGAATCCCTAGCGGTAGTAGCGAGATACTGTTTTAATCATAGGTATATGTTGGTATACAGTTTTAATAAGCACGTAAGTGTAAAGTGTAGAGACCCTTCATGGTTGAAAATAGGGTGCACAGGGTGTTGCGATCGTGATCACGCAGAAAGATGTAAGAAACAAATGTGCCGCTCAACTCTGTTTGCCTCGGGGAGAGTGTGACCGCTCGGACGGTAGACAACCGGCCCTCGGCGCACGGATTATGTCGATCGTTCCGCCTGTCGCACTCTTCCACCATAATTTCGGATGACCGTGATTGAAACATCACATGCACCACATTTTCAGTCACCAAGAGTTACTCCGATGCACTTATTAAGGTTGTTTCTCGCAACCACCGCCAGGGTATTATTTCCGGCTTTGATTGGCCACGTTCGTATTTGTGAAGATGCCCTGGAACACGCCCAGCCCACTTTCGGCCAATGGCGCCTCCTCATTTGTCTCCTATACTTCCCAACGAATGGCCAAACTTTCTAGATATATGGCTCTGTCTCAGCTTAGGGTTGAACGGAGTATGTATTGTATTGCATGTCTCAATGCAATGAAATTTCGTAAAGTCCAAAACCGGGTACAGCAGAGCGACCGGCCAAGGGGAAAAGATCAGAAGGTTTGAAAGGCCACGTCTTGCAGGGCACACTGGTAAACTGAACGATCACGAGCGTTAGAACACTCTGAAGAACATCAGTGGCTTATTTACTGTCCTGAAAGAACTGAAGGAACAGAAGTGTTGTAACACTGCAAAGACCCTCAGAAGCCTATATACTGCCCTAAAAAAACTGAACGAGCACGAGCGCAAGAACGTTGTGAAAAACCGCAGGGGCTCTTTTGTGCCCAGAAAAGAGTTAAACAGTCGAAAAAACGGGATGGGTCGACAGGCTCGGCCGACGCACCAAAATATAGCGGTAGCTGATGCGCCGAAATATAGTGGTAGCTGACGCACCAAAATGTAATGATCCTCTGGTGGAGAGGCGACGATGGGTGTGGTTCGACGATCCGGCTGCTGCTTAGCAGCAGGAGACATCCAGGAAGGGCCGGTAGAGCGGCAGCGCTATGGGGTGCCCTGACGGGTGACGAGGCAGAGGTGATTGACGTTTAGGTTTAGGTTTAATAAATGATAGAGCAAAACATCAAAACTGTAGAACGCAAACGGTGAAAGAGGCGCAATTTCGGGCTCGCGCTTGCGCTTGTAAAAGCACAAATAGCGCCCGTGACGACGAAACATTCTAGTAAAAGCCAATTACTACGCTGCCACTGAATTTCAAGCTGCTACTGAATTGGAAAGTTCGCGCACTACGTACGTACAGCCAGGAGATCACAACCACGACGGGTGCAGCTCAGAAATTCAACCAGTCCGAGATTGATGAAAACAGTACGGGCGACACAGTCAGATACCTCTGAGCATGTTTACCCTGCCGATCCTCGGTCTCAGTGTTCAATGGTTTAACACGATCAGATATACAACTAATCATTTTTTTTAAATATTCTTTGCAATAAAATACGGCAAAAAGATATCCTCACCTCAGTTCGGCAAACACCCACGTCGTTTGTTGTTGTTATGATGCCACAGCTACACCATACCACGATCCACGGCTGTCGTCGAGACCAGCGTTGCTGCTCGCGCTGACAAAATGTTTATTCCGCCAATTTACGCGAAATGCGCAACAGATGTGATCTTGGCGGATCTTAAAGGATCACGAAAGCTAGGGAAGAATATAATTAATAGTCTTTCTGTGGTTATCTAAGTTACTAATATCATTTACGACTGCCTGCACGTAAATATCGGATTCGAAAGTGACCACCCCCTGTCGTAACCTGCAGAAATGTGGCCATTCCACAGCGGTTTGGTGTCGTCACTTTGCCCAAAGGCTAGTAACTCGCCTATTGGGGTAGTCAAAGCCTCCAAAGCGCCATTTGAGTACCCAGGGTAGTCATTTTTCTTAGAGTGCAGATCTTTTCGAGTAATTTCGGCGGAGTGGACACGGCAACGCCGCCGTGGCAGACTTCGCTTAACATGCATCCCATCATGTTTACGCAGATCGTCCTTGGCTGCTTGCTGAAGGTACCGTCACCATCGGTGGCAACTTCGGCTGGAGGATTCCGCGCTGGCTGCAATCAGCTACCGTGCGTCACGAGATAGCTGTGTCACCGATTACACGGGTCCACGTGGTGAACTACTACGGCGCAAGGCTCACGCGCATGACGACATCAACAGATCACCTTGGTTCCACTGGAAGCTTAAAACTGGATGACCGGCGGCTCCTGTCTTCAGTGGACTCGGCAACCCCGCCGTGGCAGCTTACGCTTAACATGCATCCCATCATGTTTACGCA
>JAZHYW010002498.1:0-36747 GCA_037355805.1 Ixodes ricinus
ATGCTTGAGTGTGGCGGCTGCATTGTTCAACGTGAGCTATTACTCTGGTGACGCCGCTTAGTATAGCGTCTGAAGCACGAAATCCTGGGTAGGCCAGGAAGTCGTGATCGCATAACGTGCCAGTATGGCGGAAGCTACGGCCCTGGCGGGCCAATCGGAATGTGACTGCGTATCACCGGAGTGCACTTTTACTGCGAAGAAGTATCAGGCTTTTCGCTGCGTCATCCTCAAATATGTGTGCATTGCACTCGTATACGTAGCGCATATCGAGGCCGTCGGCACGCAATGTGGGGCTTATCGTTCACCCTTTGACAAGTTACAACGAGACGGGGTATAACCGTGGGCTCTCAGTCTGCTGGCGCCGCTTGGCTATTGCCGGCTGGAGGGAGGATCGCTGGCGGGATGAAAAAGAAGTGATCGCAAGTAGACGCTTAATTTTCGTTCTCTTGAACCAAAGTGATTCACTGGGGCCCTTGTGGCCCTGGGTCCCCCTACGAAGAAGGCAGCGATCCTTCAACAAGTAAGATGAGCTCCAAAGAGAGCAGCACGACGGTCCTTGAAGACCGGGTTAATGAAGAGGCAACGGAATGCTCCAAGCAGACCAAGGAATACAGAATCATTCTACCACGTCTACCTACAGGTATGCTCGTCACAAACTCCCTTTTCTTGCATGCGGATATGTCCGGGCGACCGTACAAGGCAACAGATTTCAAAGAAGTTCTTTTTTCAATAATTGACCGGAAAGATCTCGTCGCCTTAGGCCCTTTCCAAATGAGCCATGTTTGGATGGCCGTCTTCGCCAACGGCGCTGCAAAATACAAGGTAAAAGCACAAGAAGAACTCGAAATCAAAAAGAAGAAGTGCCTCGTGATCGATCCTACAAAGGATGAAATCAAAATGAAACTGCTATGGCTCCCGCCTCAGCTACCGGACAGCGAAGTCAAGAAGGTGCTTGAACCGTTTGGAACGGTAAAAGAGATAACTAGAGAGAGGTGGAGATTTTCAGATCTCCAGGAGACAGACACCTTGACCCGATTTGTAACACTAGTACTCAAGGATCACCTCTCGGTTGATAAAGTCCCACACATGCTCACCATCTACGGAGTAAATACCCTGGTGGTCATTCCCGGAAGACCTCCGCTCTGCCTGCGCTGCAAAGCGATTGGTCACATACGTCGACAGTGCTCTACACCACGCTGCGCACAGTGCTGGCGGTACGGCCATTCCACCGAGGAGTGCGTTGTAACCTATGCCTCCAAGCTCCAGGGTAATGCTTCGCCCTCGGCTGATGTAAGTGAACACCTCATGGACGTCGATGAAATGTTCACTAAGGACCTGGAACCTCTGGACGATTCTCAGGAATCTCAAGAAAACCCCGACAACACATGCGAGGCCTCCTCGGGGCAGCAAGAGGATGCACCTAAACCTTGCACCATCGATGCCCCAAACCAAGAACCACCAAATGATCCCAAATCTGAAGCTCCACTCACTAAACCAAAGGAGACAAGAAAGCTTCCCACACAGATTACTCCGCCTGCTGCGACGGAGACAGAAGATGAAAGGTCGTGCAAAAGGCGAAAGTCGACGCCATCGACACTACCTTAACAGCAGAGCCCTGCTGCTCCAAAGATGTCCCCTTGAGCAGGGAAGACGTCCATCCCCAAGAACAACGGGGAAAGGCGAAGTTCAAAGAGCGGAAGAAACCAAACCATCCCCGATCTGAATCAAATGTTTAAATGGTTACAGTCAGCTTTGGCACCACCCAGATAAGTTCTTTTACCATATGCTCCCTTAACGTGCGCGGTATTAATTCACGCAAAAAGCAATACCAACTATATCGTTTTCTAGAACCACACAATTGTGACATAGTCACATTGCAAGAGACAAAAGTTTCTCAGGATAACGTTTTGTTCTCGGCTAACAGCGTATGGTCAAGCTCATACGATATATATCACTGCCCAGCAACCGATTACTCTGCTGGATGCGCCATTTTGTTTAAAAAAGTTTGGAATACCGGATGTGCAGTTTAGTTGAAGGTGCAGATGCAGGTAGGCTCTTAGTTGCAAATGTCCTCATAAACGGTCACCCCTGGCGCATAGTTGTTGTTTACGCGTACAATGACTCCGCGCAAAGGGAGAACTTATTCAATCAAGTGAGGATTCACGCCAACACAAGATTCGATGTTATTCTCCTTGGAGATTTTAACTGCGTATTGTATGCCAAAGATAGAACTCCGAGCAAGAAAATCGTTGATCCAAGTGTCGACATTCTTCAAGCTCTCGTTCGGGATTGCGACCTGTTAGACACCTTCACAACAAAAAATGTTCTTCAATATACGCACTTCCAGGGATCATCGCATGCGCGTTTGGACCGTATCTACGTGTCTGGTTCGGCTAGCAGTTCATTTAGTAATTATAATGTAATACCTGCATATTTCTCAGATCATTGTATGGTCATGGTTAGTGTAGGTACGAACCGAAAACGAATAAAGGAAAAGCCGCAATCATGGGATCGCTGGAAGATGAACGAAAGCCTTTTAGAAAATGATGCTTTTCAAACAGCCGCAGAAAGCCTTATAAATGACCTTGCTCACATCAAAACTGGGTGGTGCCAAAAGTGGGAACTGTTTAAGATTAAAATTCGAGAACTAGCTATCGAGATATCTTCGATAAAAAGGTACAACGAAAAAACTGAAGAAAGACGACTAAACAGCGATCTCTTGTACTTATATAATCTCGAATGTCAAGAGCCAGGGATGTACAAGAATGAAATAAAAAATATAAAGAAGCAAATAGAGGAACACGACAAGAAGCGCTATGAAGGTGCGGCTGTGAGGACACGCACCCTACAACTAATTGAAGGAGAGCAGCCTACGAAGAGGTACCTACACGCCGAACGAGAGTATGTGAAGAAAAAGTCGGTGTCATCGCTAATACTGAACGGCCAGGAACTGACGAATGAAAGTGATATTCACCAGGCTTTTGTCTCGCATTACACCAATCTTTTTGCAACAAGCACTAAGGCACCTCACCCACGTCTGCGCGAAATAATATCAACGCTACCCTGCTTAGAAAATGACACAACGGAAAATCTTAATTCACCCCTGGATGTACAAGAAATTATGCAAAACATTTCTGACATGAAAAGTCACAAAGCTCCTGGTCCGGATGGATTGCCTGCTAGCTTCTACAAGAAGTGGAAAGAAAAATTTGCCCCCATACTTCGCAACGTTTTTGAAGAATCTTACACCACGGGTAACTTACCGCTGTCGTTTCATAAGGCTCATACAATACTAATTCCTAAATCTAAAGACCCTAACAAACTTAAAAAAGTTGAAGGCTATAGACCTATCAGCCTCCTCAATACTGACTACAAAATCCTGGCTCGATTAATCGCAGGAAGACTTCAAACTGTCATAACCCAAGTCATCGGAGATCACCAAACATGTTCAATAAGAGGAAGAAGTATACAGACAAACCTCCACATTGTTCGATCAATGTTAGAAATATGCCAACGCACACAAGAAGCAGCTGCTATTTTACAGCTTGATCTCGAAAAAGCTTTCGATAGAGTAGACCACTCATTTCTTTTCGCCCTGTTGAAGCACATACGGGTCGGCAAAACTCTTGAAAATGGCATCACACTTTGCTACACTAACATATCGACTAAGTTAATTATAAATGGGTCTCTTTCAAAATCTATTCCCGTTCTACGCTCAGTACGCCAAGGCTGCCCAATGTCACCGCTACTCTTTAATATCTACTTAGAGCCACTCTGCAGGGTCATCATCAACGACACAAAGATACAAGGTTTTCAACTTCATGCCTGCGAAGTAAAACTCCTGGCGTACGCAGACGACTTGGCCCTCATTTGCTCCAACAAACCAAGTATAGTGACAGCTATGTCACATGTCGAAGACTACTGCCATGTGTCTGGTGCTTCTGTGAATAAGGCTAAAAGTAGTGGATCGTGGTGCGGGGAGTGGGGATCAACACCGGCCAAGTACGTGGACATTGAATGGTCTAGAAACAAACCGCAGCTTTTAGGGGTGCCCCTCAGTGCGATGGACAATCCAAAGTCCATGTGGGACTCTGTAGGCACAAAGGTGAAGTCAGCTGTTCGTATGTGGAGCCAACGATACCTTTCTACATTTGGGAAGGTTGCCGTGTGCAATATCTTCTTTTTGTCAAAACTAACATACCTTCTACAGGTCATGCATTGTTCTAGAATGACAGTTAATGGGTTCAATAGAATTTTTGCGACATTTATTTGGAATTCGTCGTACGAGCCTATGCGCAGATCTAACCTGTTTCGACGAATGGAAGATGGTGGTCTAGGCCTCGGTCACATCTTTGTGAGACAGCTAATCGCGAGATGGAAATTCTTTAAAACTCCCCAACACCCGTTCCTAGAAGCGTGCAAAAATTATTTTTTATCAAAGTATACGCCGACAAAGGTATCTGGAATCCCATTGAATGATACAATCCGTTTACGTGGCTTTTATAAAGAGGTCGCAGACACCATTGAATGTTTGGGAACACGTTTCACAGGCGCTTTCTTGGAGTCGTGCTCCAAAAAGAAATTGCAGAAATGCCTACTTAATTCTCTATTCCCTGATCCACTATATCGCTTGAGTCCTTTCGATGCTCCTTTAAATTGTATTGCGGATGTTTTAAAAAGAGTGAAACGTATGCCTATACCACCAAAGTGCAAGTCGTTCTTTTTCCGCTTTCACTCCCGAACGGTACCGGTGAAAGAGTGGCGTGAATCCCGGGGATTTGATGTATTTTGGAGCACTAACTGCAGATTGTGTAACACCACTGAATCATTAACTCATGCATTCGTACTATGTGTTGATGCTGTATTTTTTCGGGACGTTTTCAAAAGAACAGTCAAAAAGGACTTTGAAGTTGAGGAGAGTAACTTTCGTTACCTGCATTTCGGAGACCGGCTAGATACGACCCTTGACACACTTGTGGTACTTGGCTTATATAGCCTATGGAAAACTCGGAAAGTGGACACGGATGGGGGTGTCGCCAAACCTTCCTGGGTAAACTTCAAGAACATCTCTATATTTGTTGGTCAGAGCTTGTTGGCACGCTCCGAGGACGATGAATGGAAAGAAATCGTAGCAAGTATCAGTCGTTCACCAGACATCATATAAAGTTTTTGTTTTTTTATGGAAAAACAAATAGTTGTATACGTAGTCATGGGCCTAACGACAGGACCGCGGCGAGAAAGATAGACGTAGTTTCTGCTAAAATCTTGCAAAATTCGTACTGAGTTGCATTATTTGTTCTAAAGATGTTTACTGCAAACGTCCGGAAAACGAAGAATGTTAAGGCATATTTTACGTGCTGATTTTTTTCGCTTTGGTGATTTGTATATAGTGTATTATACTGTTTTCGTGTATATAACCATGTAAATAAACGATTTAAAAAAAAGGGGGATGGCTGGCCGAGTGGGTTAGCGCACACCAGCTCGGAGCACGTGGAGCGAAAGCTCGCGCTGCAGAACTCAGGGATCCGGGGTTCAATCCCCACCCCTGCCCGTTTCGATCTGGATGAGCATCGTACCGGCGTGCGGTCGTGTATCAGTACTACGTGGTGCACGTTAAAGACCCCAGGCTAGAAGTCGTATTACACTGGCTAAATTGCTCGTCTTAGTCTGCCACAACAGGCGACTTGTCTTCCAGCTGTAAAGCTGGAAGACAAGTCGCCCGTTGTGCCAGACTAAGTTTTAGGCTCTATAAACTTTAACTCCCTTCCCCCCCCCCCCCCGATCTTTTTAACCTCGCGATAAGCCGGAGCGCGATCGAGACGGCAACCTTGTGTTGCTGTCTTGGTGGCTGTTGCCCACAGCCCTGCCACTCATCATCCACCACTTACTGTAAATTAGCGTTATACTTTTTTTTCAAAGGGCGTCGCCATTTGGGTAATTGCGTGTGCCGACGACGCCGTCTAGCGGCTTAAAACTTGAAATACAGCTTATGGGTAGGCAACGTTGGTAGTATGGGGAAAACTTGGCTATAGACTTGGCTATCGTGGGCTACATTAACTTAGCTGGATATTGGCCGGTTGCATCGAGGTGGCTAATCACATGCCATGACCTTGCCTCACAAAAGAACGAGGACGAAGACGGTGGGGTGTGTAACTGAGTTTCCTCAACGAAAGAATATATGAGCGATTTAACGAAGTCTATGCATGTAAACTCTCGGCGTTTGATATCCGCACCTTGAGTGGTAGGACGTAGACGTTTTCATGCCTTTCACATCTTATGAAGTAATAGCATACCCGACAGTGATAACCTAATCGGACCACGGCACTGGGGTCGGGATCAGTCCTTTGCCTCGAGACGAAGCAGTCGTGAGCATGAATGGGACGATGAGTCTGATACAAAGCCCTCGCGATTCACGCTCGTAATCGACTAACTTGATAAATAAAAATCCTTGGGGAACATGTGAAGCTTAAGTACCATTGCAGTCACACTTGCGTGGCAGCTTCTTGTGCCCATCGCACACTTTCCGCGACTGTTCTTATGATTATTAAAAGTATTTGTGCACCCGTCGATGACGCTGTGATAGTCAGGCAACCTTAGATTTTTTGAAAATTGTTACACGGTGAAAAGAAACACCTGGAACAAACTCATGCGCGACGTCCGTCTTTAAGCCTTTTCGCCCGTATACCCTTAGCGGTTGCATACCCTGCGTCAGAGGGCAAAAAAATGGACCAGGGTCGTGGGTGCGTTTGTTGCACGTTGGTATGAGGTTATACTAAAAAAGGTCTATACGAACTTGAGACTGGAGGATAACGAGACAGTGAAGGCGTATCCAATGCGTTTGTCTGCCCTCTTCCATGTTCCACCAGAGAAGCACTACTGGATCGTAGCGGAAATTTAGAGCCTCAAAGTTAAGATTGTGCATGCTCAGAAGACGGAAGTAACTAATCCTCTTTACATCGTTATTGAGTCCAAACGTAAGTAAAAGCATGCATGCGAACTACATAGAGGCAACCGTAGCGTATAGGGCGGAGTCTTGGCGATTGTGACTGGAGTAGAAAATAAATGGATAAATTAGGCGCGTGTGATTGGAGATAATTAGACGTGTTGCGGTCGCACTCAAGAAATGAAGACATTGTTCTTGTTAAAAAACAAAATAATAAAGCGCTTTTCAGCCTTTCCGCTCGCAGTGAAGAAGGAAGAGCTGTGATGCTGTAGCTTCTCGTTCATCGGCAGATGGACTTTTCGGGCGGAACGATGTGCTCTTTTTTCGCAGACAACCTGAAGCGCTCGACGCAGACAGCCGACAGCGGCCTCGCGCGTTGCAGGCGCTATTCGCGCTGCTGGGCACATCGCCGCTCGTTTCCGCTCCTGCTCTTCTTTCAGAACGGAGTTCAACGTAATCAGGCCTCACGGGAGCTCAGAGTGTGCGACGTTTGTTTTCGCACGTGCCGCTACCATGGCCTGCTGAGATCCGATCACGCGAGGAGCCGGATCAAGTGCCGTGCAGGAAAGTAGACGTTGCACGCGCCCCGGGAAGCGTACCTGCCCCTGATAGCGAGCGCGCCGCGCGCCTGAACGCGCGGCGCCGCTGTTCGCCGAATTCAGTGACGTGACGGATGCGGACTCGACGGCGCAGAAACAGAAAGACGGCGCTACGGGGATGAACGCAACTGGCTCCCATAGGGAGCCTTTAAGCATCGAACTGTTAACGTCCGAAGAAAGGTTGCCGCCATCTATGAGAGGCGGTAGCCAACCAATTGTCTGGTTGCCGCCGCTCGCTCATAGGTGGCAGTAGCTTGTCCAGAGTTCCGGTGTCACCATTTTTTTGCTGGCGGACACGATCTCCGGGGAACTCCAATAACCCTTAACTGCTCCGCTGTAAAAAAAAACACACACACACACACACACACACAAAAACACCCAAAATGTGCTGGAGTAATAAAGTTTGAACTACTTCGCAGCAGCGAATAGTGCCGTAACACGCAGCTCGTAACGCTTTGCATACAAGTCTCTCCCCACGAATCACTTGCCGCTCATGTAACGATTGCATTCGGCGGTTTCACCATTCTCAACATTAGAACGTTTTAAAGGAACCGTTTTGCGCATCACTCTACGGTACGTGCTGGCCCTCCGGTATTTTCGCACCGCGCATGTGTCACCCACCGCAGAAGACTCGCACATGCGCGGATTCGTACCGGAGGGCCCATCTGCCGTATCGGATGTGGCAAATACGAGTCTCTAAACACTCCTATTAGTGCCGAGATGTTTGGGTGGTGCCCTCTTACGGTCCCGTTTCGTGACGGCGCGACTTCAGGATTTGCCTCGCCATGACTGGCAAGATTTGCCCCGCCTCGCTGTGATTTTCAGGATATTTCGTCGTGACTGGCCAGCGATTGGGCGGGGCATTATCTGGTAGACAGGAAGCTATGGTTTCGTCAACCTGGAACGTCGACTGCAGCGACGCTTTTGATCTCCCTCGTCGCCATTGGCGAGGCATGCGATCGAAAGTGTCATTGTAGTCGACTTGCCACGATTGGCAGAATGCTGACTATGACGTCAGCAAAGGATTTGTCATCGACGGGAATAAGAGGAATGTAAGAACTTCAATTTTGACGGTGTTGGCAGAGATGGTTCCAGAGCGCAATGATTGAATCTTCCACCCTGCTCATTACAAACACCATCGAACTTGTCAGCGCAAGGTAACGCCGTCACGAGGCCGAACCATAGGAGAGCGCCACCAAAACATCTCGCCGCCAATACTGAAATACTCGGCTGTCCCTCGTCTCGCCCCCAGGCAAATACCACCCGGACCGGGCGGCACGAGGCGGCGCTGGACATGCACCGCCAGTACGGGCCCATCGTGGCTGAGAAGCTGCCCGGCCGCCTACACGCTGGTTCACCTGTTCAGCGCCGACGACTTCCCAGGCGCTGTACCAGCACGAGGGCAAGACGCCCTTCCGCATGGGGGTCACGGCCTTCATGAAGTACCGCAGCAGCAGGCCCCAGATACTACAAGAACATCGGCATCTTGAACATGTGAGTGGCCCATGAGGAGACTGCTGTGCGCTGGCACGCGTCAAAAAAGCACAGCGTCAAAACAGCACGACGACAAAACAGCACGCGTCAAAATAGCACGCGACAAAACAGCACAGCGTCAAAACGGCACAGCGACAGAAGAGCACGTGCCAAAACAGCACGGCGTCAAAACAGCACAGCGTCAGAACAGCACAGCGTCAAAACAGGACATTGACAATAGAGCTAGGGTTTGGCGTTTTCGGTTTTAATTATTTTGAAATTCGGCGTACATTTTTCGGTTTTTATTTCAAGCAGAAGTTTTCGGTTTATTGCTGAGTATATTTGTAGACTCATAAACTTTTCAGTTCTTTTCGGTTTATTGACGAAAACCAGTATACTGACGAAAATGCAATATTTAAAGGCGTTTGTTTAAAATGAATAGTGAGTAAACCAGGTACTGGATTTTTTATTTGTTGCTGTCTGTGGCAGCCGACGCGACCTGTTCTGCAAGACGCACTGGGGCCCTATCGTGATCTGACATTATCGTCGTGGGCTCGTATTTGTACACAGGACGAACATGAGCTTTACTACCACTTCGGTCGGAGAGGCAAATATCAAAATCCAAAAGTTTGCAAGCATTGTACTCAGTGCGTCTTTCCCCCATTTTCACGACTGCGAGAGGTGGTTAATTCGCGCAGTCCAAGAAACGACAATAAATCAATCGTATTTATGCCCTCCTCTAGTAGACGGAAGCTGGGAGTGTTAAAAAATGTGCGGCATTTACGGATGCCCTTTAATTTTATTGTTCAGTTCACGATTAAACTCTTCTTTGAACAAAGAATTCGGCATACAGATTTTTCACCCTATCAGGTGAAAAACCCACATTTCGTCCTGAAGAACATTGCGTCCGTTCAACTTTTGTTGAAAGTTGAACCGATCTCGGAGACAGGCTAAAAACTGCGGAAGGAAGTGGTCATACGGTCAGTAATGAAGCACATTTCCCCACCCACCCCTCCAAACGCCCTCGAAAATACTGACCTTTTTCAGTTAAAACCGAATTTTTAAAAAAGATTTCGTCGTACTTTTACCGGTTTTATCGGTTTAAGCCGAAAACGCTGAACCCTAAATATAGCGATGGAGTTAAAAAATGCATGTCTCAAAGTAGGCACTGTAAAGGAATGGAGGGTCTAGGCCAATTCCTCGAAGGTCATCTCGTCGACGGCCAATTTGTCGAATCCGTTCTCATGGGAGCAAGTTGGGAGTGGGGAGTATACTCGATGCGCACATGAAGGCTCCCTGGGCAGTACCGAAGCCCCCGCTGTTGCATATTCTGGCTATTTCTCGAGCAGTTCTGCTAATATTGACGCTCAAGTTTGCTGGTGATGTCGTCTACAATAAATGAATCAATCGCACGGCAATGTGCTGTTGTTAGTTGTTAAAAAAAAAAGAAGTGTGTACGGCAACGGTGTGCTTAGCCCATGCTGTACGGCAACAGCATTGAGGCTGTGGCATGTTTCTGCTTCACCGGTTTCCACTCGATCGAGGCCTTCGTCGGCAATAATCTGTGAATTTAACTCAAAACAACTTCTCGCCTGCAAGCTGCAGCCGCGTGTTTCCGGGACATTTTATTCACGGCGAATGAACCCCGCAGAATCGTTGCCCATGGTACACCTTGAATTCGCTCGACATTAAAGTTACCTTATCTTCCCGGTTCTATCAATGCATCTGTAATCGGCGCATCTCCCGCTTTTTTATGGGGGGGACGTTTTACGCTTAGGTGGTAATTACGAAACGACGAGTACTACGGAACCTCACCGGACCGCCGCAAACCAGACGGTTCATAACTTGAACTTATGGATTTCTT
The DNA here is from genome assembly GCA_037355805.1 of Ixodes ricinus. Taxonomy (NCBI): domain Eukaryota; kingdom Metazoa; phylum Arthropoda; class Arachnida; order Ixodida; family Ixodidae; genus Ixodes; species Ixodes ricinus. The sequence goes on from JAZHYW010002498.1 coordinate 10,880, forward strand.
TTTCCCAATAACTTTTCATCTTTCGTTGGTTCTAAAAAAAAAGAAAAAAAGAGTCCAGACAACGCGCCCAACATCGACGCGAAGATATCACCTCTAACTACCCAATCTCTTCAGAGATCAGCGTAGTTAAGTAGTAGTAGCTACTGCTAACTTCGTTTGTTTTTAGCAATAACACAGCAGCACCAGTCGGGACACTGACTTAGCAATGAAATAGGCAATAAATTCCTTTATAACCTAGCGACAATAAATGAAAGGGTTAAGGAGGTTCGAAAATATTCGCGCAGAGAGAGGTGAAGAGCGCGCTCGAAGTTGCTACATGCGTGCTGTTTTGTCGCTGTGCTGTTTTGACGCCGTGCTGTTTTGGCACGTGCTCTTCTGTCGCTGTGCCGTTTTGACGCTGTGCTGTTTTGTCGCGTGCTATTTTGACGCCTGCTGTTTTGTCGCCGTGCTGTTTTGACGCTGTGCTGTTTTGACGCGTGCTGTTTTGACCGTGCTGTTTTGTCGCGTGCTGTTTTGTCGTGTGCTGTTCTGTCGCGTTCCTGTGGGCTCTCGCTAGTCGTCTGCCAGAGCAAGAAATCTAATTTAAAACTCCTGCACGTTGCGCATGTGCTCGTGACGGCTCGCTGTCACCTCAGCCAGCTCTTGGTTGAGGGTATACAAGCCACTAAATAAGTTACGCTTCAGAGCAACGACATTTGACCATCTTGGGGCTTAATATCATGGTTGCCAGTCATCTCAAGCTTTATCTGACATCACGGGAAACGCTTTTCTGACCTCTACAAATGTTTACACAGTTCGCGACAAAGCAAAGCATGAGCTTCCTCACACCGAATTTAATGCTGAGGAAATCACTGTTTTCAATTATGACGATCGGTAGTTGCGTTTGCTCTCACTAAACACCAAGATGGCGGCTCAATGACAATTGCACGGTGGTGCCAACCGTCAGTGAGCCGCTAACGATCATTGAGTTAAACTGAGACGGCCTACCCTCAGTTAGCTGAGGGGGTACGCCCCAATAGAGCTTAAGATGGCAGCGTCTGCCGCATCGCGTCGCCTATGGCCAGCGCCAGCGAAGCACCTACTGTTGTGGCGGCGCTACTGTCGCATTTGTAGTCTGAAGAAGAAGAGGATCGAATAAAAAGGTTGTTCTTCACCGGTACCGGAGCAGGGCGGTCGACTTCAGCTGCCACGGCAGCATACAACAGATTGGCGACGAGTGATGTACCGACAAGCATGAGCCTAGCGGTGCCGCCTCCTTTCCTTCCCGCTCCCGGGAGACCTGCTATCCCGTGGAAACAGTGGCGGCGGGTGTTCCAAAATTACTTGCTCGCCTCGGGGGCGACGCCCATGGACCTGCTCGGCGGAAGGCCTTACTTCTACATTGCCTCGGTGTTGAAGGACAGAGAGTCTTCTACACACTTCCGGAGACGCATCCTCCGGTACCACTGAAGGAAACAACTGCCGGCACGAAGACACCGACTGCGCCGGACGAGTACGATGTCGCTTTGGCGGCCCTGGAGACCTACTTCGCGGCAACTTCGAACGTGGTCGTTGCACGACACCGCTTCAGGCAGCGAGCGCAGCTACCGGGGGAATCTGTCGAAGTATTCGTTGCCGAGCTGCGAGACCTGTCGGCGGACTGCGAGTTCGGACTCTTGGCGGACGAGTTCATCCGAGATCAGCTGGTGGCGAAGACTACGAGCCAGCAGTTACGAGAGCGTCTACTACTGGAAGGAAGTAGTCTAACCCTGGACCGGGCGTTGTCCATCGGCCGACTGGTCGAGGAAGCGGTCCGGTACTCCAAAGAGCTCGTATCGTCTTCATCGGTGCAGAAGGTGGACGTTAAGTCTCCGAAAACCGAGCGACCACAGCGTACACAGGGAGAACCTTCATCCTCCACTTCGAAGAAATGTTACCGCTGCGGGTCGTCGGGACATCTTGCAAATTCCGCTACATGCAAAGCAAGAGGGAAAAAGTGTGCTGGATGCGGGAAAGTCGGACATTTTCGTGCTGTCTGCAAGAGTACCGCCAGTCACACTAGCCAAGGGGTAGTGTCAGAGAAGTTGCGTGCTTGAATGGCTCTGACGAGGACGTTGTTAGTATCCTTCACGTGCACGATAAACCGAAGAGCGGTATCTACATTTCAGTTCAAGTCGAAGGAACACCCCTATCATTCTTGGTTGACACAGGGTCAGCAGTTTCCATAATGTCGGAAGATACGTACAAAAGAAACTTCAGTTCTGCTTACCAGCTGCAAGGTACGTCCGCAAGTTTGTTCGATTTTTCGCAGCAGAAGATCGCCGTAGCAGGCTGCTTTGTTGCTGCTGTCGGTTACAAGAAGCGCAAGGCTTCTGTACGCTTCTACGTTGTCCCGAACGGTACGGACATACTCGGCATCGACGCCATCGCTTGTTTATCTCTTGAGATCAGCGGTAGCGCGTTGAAATGTTTCAACACCACGTGCGTACCAGCTGGACTCCCTCGAAACTTGGTACATGACTTCGCTCACCTTTTTGACGGCACACTCGGTACCGCGAAGGGGTTCGCTCACAAGGTGAAGACGCGTCAAGGAGTTCAGCCCGTTTCTGCCAAGCTGCGAAGACTTCCGTTTTCTGTCAGAGACGAAGTCTCCGAAGAGCTCCAGCGACTTCTACAAGCAGGCGTCATCGAGAGGATTGATGCGTCCGAATGGGTCTCGCCGATCGTGGCAGTGAAAAAGAAGAACGGGAAAGTTCGACTATGTGTCGATTTAAGAGAAGTAAACAAGGCCGTCATAATTGATAGCTTTCCGTTGCCTCACACTGAGGAACTGCTACAAGCACTAGTCGGAGCTAAGTACTTTTCACGCCTGGATCTATCGAGCGCGTACCATCAGGTCCTTTTGTGCCCGGAAAGCCGAGACCTGACGGCGTTCATAACCCACGATGGACTTTTCAGGTTCACCAGGGTTTGTTTTGGGTTGGCATCGGCTCCTGCTGCGTTCCAGAAAATGATGACTACAATCCTGAAGGGATGTCAACAAGTACGCTGCTACCTGGATGACATCATTGTTTTTGGAACTACCGAAGAGGAGCACCTCAAGAATCTGCATGAAGTTCTCCGTCGCATCAGCGAAGCGGGCTTGAAGCTAAACGACAAGTGCATCTTTAATGTTCGGGAACTGTCATTCTTGGGGCATGTTGTCAGCGAGCGGGGAGTGTCACCCATGCAAAGCCATGCTGACGCGATTGTCAAGGCTCAAGCACCTACAGACGTCACCATGCTACGTTCGTTTCTGGGCATGGTCGGCTACTACGCCAAGTTCATCCCTCGGTATGCAGAGCTGGCAGAACCACTACGTGAGCTACTACGCAAGGGTGAACCTTTCCGCTGGACGGCTGCTCGGGAAGACAGTTTTCAGAGACTGAAGTCCTTACTTTCCTGTGAGCCTCTCCAAATGTTCGACCCTAAGCTGCCCGTGGTCGTGACAACTGACGCCTCAGCATACGGCCTTGGAGCTGTTCTACAGCAGAAGAAAAATGGAGACCTTGTGACCGTCTCCTTTGCTTCTCGAACCCTGACGCCACAGGAGCGGAAGTACTCCGCTGGAGAGCGTGAGGCGTTGGCCTGTATGTGGGCGTGCGAGCACTGGCGCGTTTTCTTGTGGGGTCGGCATTTTACGCTGCAGACCGACCACCAGTCACTGTTGACACTGTTGGGCTCGCAAGGGACTGGCCAACGACCATTCAGGATTGCAAGATGGTATGCTCGTTTGCTCGCATACAGCTTCACCATGGTCTTCAAGAAGGGAGAAGACAACTTTGTGGCAGATGCTCTTTCGCGTATGCCTCTTGATGCGCCCGGGGAGACCCAGGAAGACGATGTTGTCTGTGCCATTTCTTCGTGTCTATCGCAGCAAGAGTTAGTCGAAGAGACTCGGCAGGACAACCGTCTGCAACAAGTGATTGCTTTGACAACCGGCACCTGGCCACCAAGAAAGGAGCTGCATCCTGACCTGGCACCCTTTCACCAAGTAAAAGAAGAACTTTCCACGAGTGGAGACCTGCTGTTTCGGGGGATCGGGTTGTTGTTCCTACCGCTCTTACTGCGAAGATTGTGGAACTAGCCCACGAAGCTCACCCTGGAATAACAAGAACTAAGCAGCGGGCTCGAGACTCGTATTGGTGGCCTGGAATGGACAGACACATTGAAACTGCAGTTAGGTCCTGCGGTGTTTGTCAAGCAGTTGACAAGTCTGCAAAACCCGTGGTACCTCCTCTACATCCGGTTGCATTTCCGTCTGCTCCCTGGGAAAAAGTGGGAGTAGACATTATTGGGCCCTTTGCCAATGCTCCAAGCGACTGCCGGTACGCTGTAACACTAATAGATTATTTCAGCAAGTGGCCCGAAGTGTGTCTGACGGCACTAGTGACGTCAAGAAAGATCATCTCGTTTTTACGGGCAGTGTTTAGCCGGGAAGGCTACCCTACTGAGCTTGTGAGTGATCATGGCCCTCAGTTCGTTTCTGCTGAGTTTGAAGCATTTTTGACAGAACGGGGAGTGCGACACACCTTCTCTTCGGTGTACCATCCCCAAAGTAATGGACAGATCGAACGTTTCAACCGGGTGTTCAAGGACTTTGTGCAGATCAGTGTCCAGGAGCAGCGTCCCCTAAAGGAAGCGGTGGTGGAGTACCTAGGAGTCTACCGTTGTACTCCTCACGCTGCCACAGGCGAGAAGCCGGCGTTCCTCTTGCATGGACGCCATCCAAGGACGAGGCTGGACATCGTGGGGGCCCGTCCAAGGATTTCTTCGATGAACCGACAAAGAGTCTGGGAGAGCTGCGACAACGAGTGACTCAGTACCAGCAGAAGTTCAAGAAGTATACGGATGCTCGCCGGGGAGCCAGAGTCAGCGTGCTGAAACCTGGAGATAGAGTACGGGTCAAGCTACCAGGACACATTCCTAAAGGTAGCCTCAGCTATTCTGCGCCCCTCAAGGTGGTGAAATACCTGGGGAAGAACGCCTACCGTCTAGAAGACGGGAAAGTGTGGAACAGGAAGCGGCTCGTCGTCGTACCACCAAGCACGAAGCCACCTCCTCAAGCTGACCTGGGCCACATCCCATGGTTCTCGACACCATCAGCGACCCCATCATCAACCGCATCTTCGCCTTCTATGGTCGCGCAACCACAATCACCTCCCGCGACATTGTTGGAGACTGCGTTGCCGGCATCTCCATCGACCTCGCCGGCACCGGGATGTCCCCTCATCAGTTCGCCCAGTTCAGTGGCCATGGAACCAAGACGGTCTGCCAGACAGACCTCCAGACCACAAAGATTGCGGGATTTTGTTTTATATTAGTGTTCTTGTTTCTAATGTTGTACATAGCATTTCCTTTTTATTCTTGAAGGGGGAACTGTTGTGGCGGCGCTACTGTCGCATTTGTAGTCTGAAGAAGAAGAGGATCGAATAAAAAGGTTGTTCTTCACCGGTACCGGAGCAGGGCGGTCGACTTCAGCTGCCACGGCAGCATACAACACCTACTATTCCGGAAGAAGAGGGGGAGATCTAGAAAGTATCGTAGAAGCAAATATTGTTGGAAGAGGTATGATTCGGTTCCAGAGCTGCTGCTAGAACGATCACGGCACGTCGCGGAAGCCAAAGCTCGGCGAGGGAGGGCTATTGTGATATCGGTGCCGATAAGACTTTCGTCATGTCTCTTTTGCTTGAACAGCCAGGCGGCAGCAGCCAGGCGGCGGCAGCCAGGCGGCGCCGGCAGAGTGAGAGCCCACGGTTATACCCTGTCTCGGTGTAACTTGGCAAAGGGTGAACGATAAGCCCCACATTGCGTGCCGACGGCTTCGAAATGCGCGACGTATACGAGCGCAACGCACACATATTGGAGCATGACGCAGCGAAAAGCCTGATACTTCAACGGAGTAGAGGCGCGCGCCGGTGATACGTAGTCATGTTCCCATTGGCCCGCCAGGGTCGTAGCTTCCGCCGTACTGGCATGTTATGCGATCACGGCTTCCTGGGATACCCATTATTTCTTGCTTCAGACACTAGGCTAAGTGGCGCTGCCAAAGTAAAAGCTCACGTTTGAGCAATGCAGCCGCAACTCCCAGGAATACCCAATATTTCTTGCTTCCGTCGCTAGATAGCGCCAAACCAAACAGCATTGCAGGTTGCCTATACGTGAAATGTTCTGAGTATCGTTTCTTTACTCTAAAAAGAAAAAAAAGTTCATTTTATTTTGTTTTAAACGTTTATAAGGAATGAAATGTGTGAATAAATTTTCCTTTGCATCACATAAAAAAGGTACTGTGACATCAGTTTTGATTTCGTTTTGGTTTCAACTCTGTGCCTTGACGGGCTTCTCAAGTTCTCAACTGGGGTTGTTAGGCCACAAAAGAAACTCTGCCAGCGCGCACCTCGTAGAACATGGCCGCGTCCGCAACGTTTCGTCGCGCTGTGACTTCGCGGCGCTGCACAAAGCTTTTTTGTTTCCTAGGGTATCCGCATATCAATCGAAGGTCAGGACCAGATAACGCCGCCGCGCCAGGCGCGGTGGCGTTATCTGGTCCTGACCTTCTCTCGCGGAATCTCGGCAGACTCGTCTGCCTTGTCAGCCAGTGGACGTGTGACAGATTCGAATTGTCACTAAACATAGTTTGCAAGCGTCGCCATTGCTGTGTACTGACGGTTATTCATACTTACTGGTTTCTTCGGACTACAACTTCTGCGGTGGGAAACTGACATGGTGAACCGAACGTTCGCGGCGCAAAAAATAGTGGCATGGCCTTGAATGACGTCACATTTAACAAAGTAATTAGGCTGCAATTTTCACGCTTTCGAAGTAACACATGATACACATATACATTTAAAGTGCGCTTAGTAAGAGGATACATGCACAAAAAAATGAAAGATGTTTACAATTCACTGTAATGCCGCATTAGAGCGCAGCTCTTGAGAAGGAGCAGGGGAAGGTACGGAGAGGCGGGTATCCTCTCCTCCTCCTCCTCCTCCCTTCCCTCTCCCCTCCTCCTCCCCGTATCTTCTTCCTCTCCTTCATGACGTCACTCCTCCCTCGTGACGTCACTCGTTATCGTTATAAAGTTATCGAGCTAGCTTACCCTATCAGGATATGAAACCACTAATTAAGTCAAAACTCTTTCTTTTATGGCAGTCAGAGTGGGCCATGGAGTGTTATGACAAGCTCCATGTAATTCCAAGCCAGTTTATGAGTCCTGGGAGAGCTCCTCACTTAAGAACCGCTTTCACGAAGTTGTGTTATGCAGGCTTCGAATTGGTCACTCTTTCCTTTACACGGATACCTCATTTTAGGGAAGATTAACCGCTTTGTGAGCACTATAAGCACTTCCTATTCTTTATATTTTGTGGCTCTTCCCAGGATTTTACCCTGAACGACCTGCTCATTTTCCGGAGTTTTTTAGATACCATATTCCGTTTCGTTCCGCTCTCTTGCCGGGAAAGCACCCTCGGGTCCCTTTTGATTGAGTTTTGGCATTTATTACTCGTACTGGCTTTATGCACCGGATCTAGTCCTAGCTATTTTCAAGATTACCATTTTGTAATGACGTGGCAATAGGAGCTTTGTCAGTTAGTTTAGTCTGGCGCAGAATGGCCTCCGTTGCTGTTGCGCCATGAGAGCCGCCAACACACCTGCAGCCACTTCAGGCATGAATCGCTTTTCTCTCTGAATGGTTCTTCGAGCCCAGTGCCAGAGTACGAGTACAAACAATTTTTATCATTTTTATGAAGTAGATGCTTAAGCCTGCGAACTTGAAATCATATAGAGCAGGATTTTCGGACGTGCCATCAAGCACTTGCTCCAGAGCGGCGATCACTGGTGGTGAGCATACCTGGACAGCTCTGTCATAATTCATCTTTTTGAGATTGGAAGGGCAAACATGTTTGCTCGTGAGGTTTCTTGCTGGCCTTACTGCCTTCTGTTTCTGCAGTTCATAAAGATTTTGAACAAGCGTTCCAGTTATGGCACCTGGCGCATCCTGACAGCTCGCGTTCAAGGAATTGACTTCGACCACTTTTGAAGGATATGACATGAATTGAAGCTGAAGAAGAGCAGCTTTTGTGGATTGTGAGGGTGCTCTACAACGGCATTCAATGAATCCTTTTCAAAATACCTGAACATGGTGGTGTTTGCAGAATAATTGTCAGTGACGATCCGAATGATGAGAAATCCACAGGACTCTACATTTGTAATTACCTTTTGGTTTCAAGCAAAGAGATCCTGCCCGCTCAGTTTCTTTGTAAACAAGTTTGCGTAAGAAATCTTGTAAGCGGTCACGACTCCATTGAAGACGTAGCACAGCGCCCTGTTGGCGAGGGCGCAGCTTAACGACGTGCTAGTGCTCATTTCTGGTTGGGTTTTCAGTCTGAAGACAGCGTCTATTTTTGTCGTAAACAGATTTGTCTTTGATAGATGCTTGTTTTATTATTAGTGACACAAACTGCTGTGCTCCGCTCAATATGGAGGCTTCAGTTGCCAGCTGGTCTTTGATTGCAGTGATTACTCCAGATATTGTTGGACAAGTTCTCACGTGGCACTTTAAAGCAGATTTCGCGGGTAGCTTGAGCCGATTCGATGATCCTGCATGTTCGTAGCCTTTTGGTGACAGAAATCTCCATATCACATACTCCCAAAAATTTCTTCCTGGTAAGAAAAAAACAACACTTTTTATAGATTTTCAGCTGGTTCAAAAGAAATATGACCTCCTCCTCGTTCTTCTGCGAGTCGCCTATAATGTTCATCAGTGCAGCGAGGTGGGCATTACTCTGGTAATAAACACAAACCATTACTTGCTGGTTTCGTGTGATATTCAGAGTAAAAGACTTCTTGTAATACATCACTTCGGTGCGCAACATAGACAAGGTTAGCAGGTGCTGCATACTCGCCTGGCGGAAATATTTTTTTTTTTTTTTATGCCTGAGTGCAGACGTAGGTCGTCGTACACGGAGTCAGCTCCTCTTGCTTTCGGTTCCTGCTTTTAGGGTGTAGGCGCCGAGTGCCGCGGAACAGGATCTCCTCGAGGTTCCTTCGGTAAAGGTATTAGGTTCATTCGAAGACTCATCGAACACCGTGGGTGCGGCTTCGAGGACCAGCATTTTTATGCATAATCCCGGTACGTGATCCTCTGGCTTGAAGTGCCTGCTGCAAACAACGGTAGATGAAGATTTGTCGTTAACAACTATGTCCTTTCTTGGTATCTTCGTCTTCCACGTGGTGCTTAGAGATTCATTGCTGGGCAGGCGGTTAAAACACACGCCAGGATACTTCTCCGAGTTTGAATGGCAGCTCGGGACAAAACAGTGAACCATCGCTAAGGCAACCATTCAATAGGAGGTGGAACTGCGACTACAGCTGGCCTTCAGTGGCGGCCATTAGCTGGGCCCCTTGCTGCTGCGCACGTGCTGCGAGCGAGCTTTCGCAGCGCTTTTGCAACGCGCATTTCACACCGTGAAGTTTGTTCATCTTGAGATGCAATAAGTAGCAAAGCTCGCTCTGAGCATGCGCTGTGAAGTAACCTATGATTGGCTCGCTGTCCCCCCCCCCGCCTTGAATGGTGCTCATGATTTTTTTCTGCGACTGAAAAGACCGTAAGGGAGAAGCGATAGCGCGTATCTAGTCCGGCCGTGGACAAACAAGCACATCAAGGGGCTTTACTGAGAGCATGTGACGAATGGGCATGACCTAGGGACTCCCAGAGTGCGAGCTCACGTGGCACATTTCTATCGCTGAATTGGCGGCATATTTCATGGCATCGGCCGCAGTCACTTTAAAAGTGAAAGTGAAAGTGTGTCGCGCGACTGTGTAACACAGTCAGTGGACGGGGCACGTTGCCATGGCATCACCACGTCATACATGCGTCGCCTCCTTTTGGTCATAATGTTTGTATGGTGCAGCAGACAAAATCATCACAAACCATTTTCCGGCAAAACGGCAAAAAATGGTGTGTGTATATTTATACAGCTGGAAGTTAGTCAGCCCCAATTTGGGTCTGGTGTCTCAGCTGTAGATGAGCAATTTAGCCAGTGTAGTACGACTGCTAGCCTGGGGTCTTTAACGTGCACAACGCAGTAGTGATACACGACCGCACGCCGGTACTATGCTCATCCATATCGAAACGGGCAGGGTTGGGGATTGAACCCGGGATCCCTGGGTTCTGCAGAGCAAGCCTTCGCTCCATGTGCCTCGAGCTGGTGTGCGCTAGCCCACTCGGCCACCAATCCGCTGGCAAAACGGCTAAAACTGATCTCTACGGTGTGAACTAAAGAACTCGTGCCGTGAGTCGCCGTCCGTGCTAGCTCGTGAAAACAGCAACAACAAATCATGCTCAACAACTAATCTACAAATAACACGGTAGTGATACACGACGGCGTGCCGTCTTGTATCACTGGTTTGTGATTCAAGTTAAAAACACCAGGTTAGTGGTGGTATCTACAGTGGCAAAATGTCTAACACTACAGCGGAGACACCAGATACCAATCGGGGCTGACTAAGTTTTGGCCGTATACACGTAGACAGAAACACAGTTATTACTGTACCACGTATCTCACGAGTTGACCTCAGCACCGACAAGGACACTCGCACGAGCGCGTGGTATTTAAAGACGCTCTTAAGGGGCGAGTATCATGAACACAAAGCGTTTTTCAGAGCCCTCCTTTCGCACCCAAATTTTTGCCAGCACTGAGACCAACGTGGGATAGTACGGGATGAAATAAAATGTCCGTAACTGTAACTGTAACTGCATCGCTTTTTAGCGAAATGACCGTCTTTGGCTCGTCAGGGGGGGGGGATCGCCATATTAAGTGAAGCCCTAAAATTAAAAGCTCGACGCTGATTAGCTGGTGAATTTATCGCGTGATCTACGGGGATTGGCTGATTTCGGTGACTATGGCAGGTTCTGTAAAACTTCGAGACTTTAAAACCCGACTACACTCCATTCACTCTTTAGCTGAGACTGCGGTGTGAGCTACATGCCAGTCGGACTAAACCATCCGCCTCCTTTTCTTCACCTGACTCGACGCACCTGACTCGACGCCGTGCGCGTGAGTATGGAGGTAGAGTGATCACGTGGCTAAAGAAAGACGTATGATTGGTCCACCGAGGACGTAGCTTCCACCGCAGTCGTCCGCTTAGAGTGAACGGAATATAGCGCCAGCATATTTATTCCAGAAACTGCTACCAAGCTTATATGCCGCGCGTGTTAAAGGAGTATGGCGCACCGTTCATTCACGAGGGCGCCCATCAAACCATTTAGCCATCTTGGCCGCGAGGCAGCTATTCAGTTGCCTCGCCTCAGACACGATCACATGGTCGTGTCGCCGCGGGGTCGATCGGGATCTCGAATTCGGCTCCCGACGTGCCGCTTTCTCTCCTAGCCACTGGATGGCGCTGCAGGCGCCCCATGGCGGGCGAGAGAAACCTCTCGGCCATCGGTCGATATAGTCGGGTAACCGGGAGGCAAACGTCTCTTAGAACTTCAGCCGGGCTCAAGATAGGCAAGTGGAAGCAACTGCTCTCAGGCATTAGCGGGACACGAGGCCTGGTGGCCCTCTTTGTGTTTAGCTTTGGGCTTAACGTACGTTGATAAATATTTGAGTAATCGTCGCGTGTATTTGTAGTATAGATTGAGTGTTTTGTAGCGTTGTGTTTTTATGTACTAATCAAACGGGGAGCGGAATCCCGCTCCCGTGAAAGAACCAAGCTGGACTCGGGTTGTTGACAGACCACGTGGGAAACGGCGTATCGACGGCGGTACGCAAATTCCTACAAGGGGCGATGCAACGCTTTTCGTACTTTGCGCAAATACCGCTTAGAACGGATCCCCGACGTTAATGACCTGCGAAACAGCCGTTTGTTTTTCACCACACGCAATCAAAGTCACAGAAAAACTAAATTAAAGAAAAACGAACGGCGTTCACTTTCTCATCTTGCTGCCATAACAACCGGCCACGTGATCTGGAGTCGATTATATTCAGCCACGGTGTATTCAGCCAATGTTGATCATAGCCACGCGCTGGGGTTGGCAAGGCACAGGACATGCCCCCGGTTCCAGACATTCCTATGTTTCGGCTATTGTCGTCATTGCCGCGACTGGACACGGGCCACTACCCGAATGCTTGTCGATCTATGAATTATCACGAGCCCAAATCGAGTGCCCACGCAATGCTCGGGTCCAATCTATGAGCCGCATTCAAATATCGTCACTGGACGGTAGTGTGGTCTCCCAGCTACGTGATCAAGTTTGTGAAGGCGAGATTGAATGAAAACGGTCGTTTTTATCCTGAGAATAACACCGCAACAAAAGAGTTTCTTGGCCAGTGGCGTTGCGTGCGAGTATCCTTGAGTCTCACTAGTGTCAGTAAGCTCGATGTAATGAGAAAAACATTCCAACTGAATATCGTTGCACCGCCCCTTTGTGTTATCTAATGGAGAGCGCCGTGAGGTGTATGCGCCGAGGCTATGTAACGTTTCGGAGAAATACCTGAATGTTTTACGTGTAACACAATTGCCACGCAATTTGCTAACCGTTTTTAGATGCTTGAACCTTGGTTCCATTACAGCAACTTTATCAAAACTATTGGTGACAAATACGCCAATTCACATTCACTTTCTTTCAACATCAACGCCACACGTCACTATAACCGAGCACTCTCTGAAATCAGTGTTCGTACGGCTGAAACAAAACAGATATGATGGCAATATCTTTTCTGGATAAAAAAATGAATCTGGGATGGGAAGTCAAGCTGTACCTCGTCGACATAGAATAATTTAAACAATTAATTGGAGTGTGTTCCTTAGCTGCCTCCCGTGAGCAACTGTGACTTAACTCGACGCATTTGTAAGAAAGTCACTGTATTGTGACATGATTACATTCCAGTTCAAGTAACGTCATACATCTTGATTATTGTTTAAGTCATCAACTGCAGCTCTGCCTCGGAGTGACGCGCGGTCCGGTCCGCTGAACTCCTTGTGCAGGCAGGGCCAGGAGTGGTACAACTTGCGTTCCAAGACGCAGCCTCACACGCTCCGTCTCCGGACCCTCATGTCGTACCTGCCGGGCCTGGACAAGATCGCCGAAGACACCCTGAGAGTCCTCGCCCAGAGACAGGGACGCCAAGGGAGAGACGCCCGACTGCTACGCCCTGCTCTACAGGTGGGCCCAAGAGAGTGAGTGCCCCGCCCGACCATGCAACTGTTCCGCCAGCCGTGACGCGTGCTAGGGTTGCGGGTCTGCGTCCGAACTCCCAACCTGTTTGGAATCCACGTCAAGCTGAACGCTCCAGCTCGTTGTCTGTAAACCACCGCCTTTGTCCGCAGCTGTCGTGCCGGCTGCGCATGCGCAGAAATTCGTAGATCAAACAGCGAAGTATCTGCTCATACCCTTTTCGTTTGATATTCCGCGCTACCTCCTTTACTTGTTCTCACACACGTAGAGTGGGCTTCTGAAAGTACTTCATAATAACAATAATTATATTAATTTTGACCCAGAAAGGTTGAGGTCTGCCAGAAAGGCCGGAGGCCCGTACCAGTCGGTCAAAAACACCGAAATAAAAAAGAACGTGCATCACTAAAAAAATATAAAGCTATTTATAAGTTTGCTGTAATGCTTCGGCTAAACATTCCGTTTCAGTTATCGTATAGTTTTGCTCTGGCTTGCTCTGAAAATGAGTTTCATAAGCGTCGGAGGACCAGATAAAGGGGTTTGGTTTTAAGAAGGTTCTAAGCTGGAGCGGCAGTGCTCGCAAAGCCACTGATGAAACAACGGAAGTACGATGCTATTCCCAGAAAACTTCGTGTACACTTTTGTCGGTTGTGGTCGGCGAAAGTATGAAAGCGCTTTTATTTTGTCTGGATCAGGCGTGATATCATGTTTCCTAACAACATGTCCCAAGATCTTAATTATTTTTGCTACAAAAGTAATTTTTTTTTTGTATTCAGTTGAAGATTGGCGACAGGCAAAGAGCAAAAACATGAGAAAGTCGTTGAAGGTGTTCCTCAAGATTAGGAGAGAACACCAGATAGTCATCTAAGTAACACATACATGTTTTTCATTTTAAACCTCAAAGAATGTTGTCTATCGCGCGTTCGAAATTAGCAGAGACCATTGCAGAGTCCGAATGGTAAAATTTTACACGCGAATAAGTCATCCCGTAGAGCCTAGCGTGGCATGGGATAAATATCTTTACGTGGGATTTTGTTTAGTGCGCGATAGTCACTGCAAAAGCGAGTTCTTTTTACTAGGACGACTGGAGACCAGAATGAGCTGCATGAGGCACGAATTATATTCTCTTTTAGCATATCACTGACATGATCTTCTATCATGGAGCGCTCTGACAGTGAACGTCTCGTATGGACGACGATGAGCCACAGCATAATGTTTGATATGAATCCGGTGTTCGGCCGTTAGGGTTTGACTGAGAGCATAGGAAGCGATGTCAAGCGCTGTTTTGTACTGCTCTAACAAAGATAATTGTACAGTTTTCTTCGTACCGTCTACGGTCATTGCCAATGGTTGTATCCAAGTTTAAAGCTTTACATCTCTGGAAAACATTAGGTCTTGCTGGAGGCGCAGATATAGAAGACAAAAAGGGAATGAGTCTGGCGTTGTTGTCACTACGATTGAACACAGTGGAATCATAATAGACTCGGTGCTAACATTAGAGGGCACTATGAAAGCTCTTCTATTGACATAACGAATGATTGAGTGCGGGACGATCATTCCTCTAAAGAAAATATGTTCGAAGGCTCTACAACCACATCAGCAGTTGCTTCGTTCGATGTACCTGCACGTCCTGCACCGGTGTAGAAAATTGTAGGGATGTAGTACTTCCCTATGTGTATTGAGATCACGTACACCGCCCTACACTTTCTGCACCGGTGCAGGAGGTGTAGTCTAAATCGAACAAAGCTAGTGTAAGCTAGTGTTGAGACAAAAGACAGTTGTGAGCGGGGAATCTACCGTGTTCAACTGAAATACCTCCAATGCAGTCAACGAAGGTATCATATACGTAAATGGCAGTTAGAATAATTCCGAACGACTGCAATCAGTTCTTGCTGAAATAAATGAAAGATAGTCCCATCCTAAGAATCAGTGAGTGCCCACAAACAGGCTAAACAATAAACTCTATATGATGTGATGGCAGATATCCTGTATGACAATCCTGGCGGTGCAGTGTGCGGAGAGATATATCAGATCGGTTCCCGCTCCTTGTAAACAATTGTCCTTAAATGGAGTTCACAGGTTTCGCAAAGATTCGCAGGCATCTTCGTGTGTAACTGAAATGGCGGCTCCTGTCTCAAGTAGAGCAAGAATATGTAGGCCTTCTACAAAAACAAAAACACAACATCAATCAAATTGGATGGCATAGACCCTTTTATATGGCAAACGCCACCAGGCGCTTCTAAGTATTTGACGTCCCGGACAACTTTGGGTTCATAAAAAGAATGAACAATGCCCATTTTTACACCGCTACTGGAATTGTCAATAAAACGTTTAACCACCAATTGTTCAGGTGAATGCCAAAAGAACGAAGAAGCTCGAGATCTGTTCAAAATTTTCGAGATATTCTTCTAAACCAACTGGCCTCCTCCAAGTCCTTAAATTCTACTGCCGAAGACCCTCGTTGAATCTCGTACTTCGCTCTCGGTGCAGCATTTATGCTTTCTAGCACTGGTGACGTAGGCAAGCTGGACAGGCTTGCAGAGATTGAGCAACCGGAAGTCGCTTGGGACGCAAGCTGCAGTTCATGTTTGTAAAGAGTAAAATGTTCTATAGGAGGGTTGACTGCTTTTGCTGGCTCGCAGTTCTCCCTCCAAGAACTGCGTTTGTTAGTTTTTCAGTGTTTTTAGCGTAGGTCTGGATAGATGGAATCATCGGAGACCCAGAGCGTGGATAAGGAGTAGGGGAACAGCGCCTGGCATATGCCTGTTTTTCAAATCTCGACGTGTCAGGAGAAGGTACTTGTTTGACGGCCGCGGTTCGTTTGACCTGCATTTCGGATGCCTCTGTCTTGGTAAAAGTGGGAAGAATTACAGTTTTCGTACCTGTCGTCATATCTACGCATTCTGCAGTATCGTTCGATATGCCCTCTGTTTCCGCAGTGGTAGCACACAGGTCAGTTAGGTGCTCTCCAAGTCTGGTGCGTTGCCGGAGCGAAGGCGGCTGGCGTGAATGCAGCCAGCGAAGGCGGGAAGTTAAGTTAGTGCAACGAAGGAACGCACGAAGGAGACCCTAGCAGCGATCTCGCGTATCGGCGTACGTTGGTGGTGGTGGTGTGGGGAGAAACAGCGTTGCAGGAGGCACAGCTGACAGCTCTTCTGGTACAAGGAAACATAACTCGGACGAACTTGCTCCCTGTTTGATACCGCGATGTGTTTCATTGAGCAAGTGAGGAACTCTTCTCGAACGACGTCCCTAACGAGGTTGTCGTGGTTCAGTGCTGGACGTCTTTGGTTGTCCGATGTTCGGAGCTGGGCAGGTGACCCTGATGGTTCGCATCTCATCAAAATACTGACACACAGATGCTACGTCGGCTACGGATGTGGGCTTGGAACCAGGAGAACGTTCAAGGCAGTCTCCGTGATTCCTTTTAAGACGTGACGTAGGCGTTCAGACTCACGCATGTCCATTTCTGCGCGGTGGTAGAGCGGGAAGACGTCCTCAATGTACGAGATACGCATTTCTTCACCTTATTGCTGCCGACTCTCAAGTTTCTTTATGCGTTCTCCTGGCGGCTGGTTGGAGTGTCGGATATGTATTTCGACTTAAAGGGGTGGTGCAGCGATATTCAATTGGAATGTTTTTCACTTTACACAAGTTTACTGGCAACTAGTGGGACCCAAGTATACTCGCACGCAATGCCATTGACCAGGAAACCTCTTTGTTGCGGTGTAATTTCAAGGACAAAAGCGAGCGTTTTCTTTCAATCTCTCCTTTGCAAAACTTGATGACGTAGTGGGAGGGTCGCGGTATCCTCCAGTGACGGTATTTAAATGCGGCTCTTAGATTGAACCCGAGGTTTGCGTGAGCACTCGATTTGGGCTCTTGATAATCAATAGCTCGAGAAGCATTCGGATAGTGAGTCCGTGTCCAATCGCGGCAATGACGACAATAGCCGAACCCTACACAATATCTGGAACTCAGCGCGTGTCCTGTGCTTTGCCAGCCTCAGCGCGTGGCTATGATCAACTAGCGGCATATAATCGGCTCCAGATCATGTGGCTGCTTGTTCTGGCAGTGAGTTGAGGGGTGAACCTCTGTCTCAGTTTTGGTCATAAAGCGGTAAGCGAAGTGGTCTTGTTCTAAGCGGTATTCGCGCAAAGTACGAAAATTGTTTTATTGCCCTTTTAGTAACCCGGACTTGAGTTATGTAATAAAGTTTATTCCTCTCTATCTCTCTCAGCTTATTTGAAAAAGAATTCCTCCGAAATTTCTTTCTCGTTGTTTAAAAACCAGGTTTTGGCAACTTCCGGTGAGATAGAATGCTACATTGGCTAGTTTAGTAGCGTTGTCACACCTGTTATAGGCGCTGACACGGTCGAAACCGTCGAGCCAGTCCTCCACATCGCCTCGCGAATGCCAGCAAAAACATTTGGGTCTCTTTGGCTACTGCGAGTGCTCCAGGCCGGAGGGGGTTGGATAGGGTTCGGCGCTCGGACAGTCATTGTGGGGCTAGTGGACGTCGTCGCTGCTGCGTGGTGTCATGGAGAGTGCTTGAGCAGCCGTCGCCGTGATAGTGTTCAGTACGTGGTATCAAAACTCCAGGTTTTTAGGGGCGAACTCGGAGAGAAGGCGTTTGCAGTACGTGGCCTAGAAACGCACCTCCAACAGGTTGTCCGGCAGGGACAGGTTGGTCCTGAAATGATTTACTGCTGCCGCTGTAGAATCTCTGTAGCACGTTCCTACGAGAGCCCTCGCAAGTTCGCCGGCGATGTTCATGGTGTCGCACAACAACCTATGCAACAACCACCGATGTCGAAGCAGTCAGCTGTAAGCGGCACACGTGACCCTCTCTCACAAAAGTGTACCGACTTCTAAGTGACCGGTATCTGCAGGTAAAACAAAATTGTAAATCAATATGGTACGCCTCTCGTTATTGGTTTCCAGAGAGACTCATTGTCTGTTCTGGTAATCACAGCGCGGCGTAAATACACACATACATTGTCCGTTCGTCTAGGGAGAGAAAGAAAACCTTAATTTACACCACCCATGTCCCGGCACTCGGTTTGTCTATGGGCTCTTTCACGGTAAAAACGAACAAAAACAACAACCACAACAATTTGACGACATGATGGCGCTTAAGACAAGGACAAAAGGGGAGACTAGACAACACAGAGCAAGGCACATGGCAGAAGTCGATTGCTACCTTTCTGCTAGAAAAACTCAAAATCCCAAACATTGACGACCTTTTTTTTTCTTTTGGTCAGAGTTTTACGAGGTCGTTGAATTTTTGAAGACGAACACTAACAAAGGTTTTTTAGCTTGTTCTTTTGATATCAAAGATCTGTATTATTCCTTACCCCATGATAAACTGTTGGGTTGTGTGGAAGAATGTATTAACAGCTACGGGCTAGTAGCTTTCCAAGAATGAAGCTGGGATGATTGTGGAAAACCTGTTGGATTTGCTTTCATTTGATCTCAATTCGACTTTTGCGGAGTGGAATGACGGTGTTTATCTTCAAAAACGAGCCATATGTATCGGGTCGTGTTTTGCGCCTATTCTGAGTGATATATTTTAGCCCATCAAGACAACGTCCTTTCGGACCGCCTAAGTGGTTTTAATGTAAGGAAAGTTTTTGTAGGTATGTAGATGATTTTTAAGTCTTTCTCGACCACGACACGTCCCGGTTTCGCTCGGTCGTGGACTGTCTCTTGACCACTTTTGGAGACGCCCTATCCCCTCCAGCTCACGCATGAGCTTCCAATAGATAACGCCATTCAGTTTCTAGACCCCGCAGGGGGCACCTGTGAAAGCAGGTGTTTGGAGAGTGGCGTCTCCACGGACCCCGAGCCATGCGGGTTCGCCCGCCCACGTCTGGCTGTGCGTGGCTTTCCCGTGTCCGGGGAAAAGGGCATCCTGGTGGTTGAGCCGAGCCCGGGGTAGGTTTGGACCCTTCGGGGCCCCCGGGCGAGGCAATACACCACTTCGGCCCCCGCTTCTCGTAGACGGGAGTCCTGGTAAGGCCCGGCCAGGATGATTCAGCCTAGTCGCCTTTTCTTCTACTATCCCCTCCAATCTTTCACCTTTACCTTTCCTATTTCTTTTACTTCTCTCTCATTTCTCTTACTCCTTTTTCACCTCTTTGGCGGCAAGGGCTAACCTTGGGTGGCAATAGACCTCTGTCTTGACCCACACTTGGGTATAGTTTCCCGGCAGCACTGTTAGCGTAACGTCTCCAGCCAAGCCCTTCTTGTTATGGTACGTTACCTAACCCCTTGTTGGGCTCGGTGGTGGGCGGTGCACCGCGGATTCCGAACACTCTTTGCCCTCTTATGGCGCCCCACCCTCCAAACTCCGTTCAGGGCACGCCCTTAAAGGCGCTGCCCTGAACAAAAAACCATCGACAAAGAATGTGACGTAGAATCATTTACGAGGTTTTTCATCGTTCATTCGCTGGATGAGCAAAAACCTGTTTCAAAGCTCTCACCTTTTATTGTAGCAAAGGTGCTAGAAAACCTTGTAGGGTTTTCCTACAAGGCTAAAAAGCAGCACACTGGAGACCTCCTCGTGGAGGTGAACACAAAAAAACAAAGTGATGCACTCCTTAAACTGACTGCCATCGTTGACGTGAAGGTGTCGGTGAGCCCTCATCGCACGCTAAATACTGTCCGTGGAGTCCTCTCTGAGGACGACTTCCTTCACACCAGTGAGGAAGAACTCCTCGAGGGACTCCAAGGTGCCGGTGTCGTCGCCGTAAAGCGCATTATGTTTAAGAAAGATGGCGAACAAATCCCTTCGAGACATGTTATACTGACTTTTGAAAGGCACACTCTCCCTGAGACAATCAAGGCAGGATACTTGAACTGCCGCATCCGCCCTTACGTCCCCAACCCCCAGCGGTGCTTCCGTTGCCAGCGTTTTGGTCATGGAACACGCAGCTGTCGAGGGAAGGAGACGTGCGCGAAATGCGGTAGTCAAGGTCACGTTTCCGATACTTGCGAGGCGGCTGTGGCCCACTGCGCTAATTGCGGCGGACCACATCCTGCTTATTATCGTGCATGTCCCTCCTGGAAGCTAGAAAAAGACATTCTTACCATCAAAGTAAAGGAAAACATACCGTACCCAGAAGCCAAGAAGCGGTTCTCCTTTTTGTCGAAGGGAAGTTTTGCCGAGGTGGTGCGCAGGGGCCCTGCACCATCCTCGGAGTCGAGGGCCACCCAGGTCTCTCCTGAGATCTTGGCGGCCGACTTCAGGGCCCCAGTTCCCCGACAGGGGCAGCAGCTGCTTCCTCCAGTCCCTGGTGGTAGCACGCGTGCTGCTCCTCCTTCAAAGGACAGGCCGGCAGCAGCCACGCCTGCCCCCTCTTCTAGGTCCCCTGGGGAGACGGAGCGAGCTTCTCGCTCTTGCTCGCTAGAGAGGGCCCCCGTACTGAAGGAGCAGCATGGTGCCCATGCAGCTCCGGTGAAAGGAGGGGACCATTCGAGCTTGGACGACCCGTCGCCCAGTTCGTCTGCAACCCTTCCAGCCGGTCGTGGTCGGGGAATGCCCCCCGCACACCTGGCCGGACTAGTGCTGTTCTAAAAGCAACGGATAGCTCTCAGGAGGTGGAGATGTCAACAGATGCTGAGAATCTGTCCACTCCTGGGTCCGACCAGGACAGTATGGAGTGGGAAATGCCCTCCGGTAGACATAAAAAGAATAAGAAACCTGTAGTCCCACCCAAATGATCATCCCCATGTCTTCCACTTAGATCGAGTCGGCTCTCCATAGTTTTATTTATTTTGCTAGGTTTTATCTTTTTATATTTACATATTTACACACTTTTTAATAGATGACGAAGCTACATTTTATGCAATGGAACTGTCGTGGTCTTTTAAGAAATATTGATGATGTCAATCACTTCATGGATCAGCTTCGGCCCATCGCTCTTGCCTTGCAAGAAACCCATCTTCATTCTAAATCTTTTAACATTTTAAGACATCATCAGGTTTTTAGAAAAGATCGCCCCTCTTCCACCCCTTCTGGTGGTGTCGCAGTGGTCGTGCAGAGTGGAGTTGCTTGCTCTCAAGTCCCCCTCTGCACGCCACTGGAAGCTGTTGCAGTACGTCTTCTTCTGGACCGCCTTGTAACAATTGTTTCTTTATACTTGCCACCAAACGTTCCTTTAAACCCCCAAGAGCTGCAGGGACTTATAGGACAGCTCCCGCAACCTTTTTTAATTTTGGGGGATTTTAACGCTCATCACCCTATGTGGGGTAGTACCCGTCAAGACTCCCGTGGTGGTGTGATTGAACGTCTTTTATTGTCTTCGGGGCTGTGCCTTCTTAACGGGAAAGAGCCAACTTTTTTTAGTGCGGCACACAACTCATTCACATCCATTGATCTTTCTATTGCTTCACCTTCATTACTTCCTTGCTTCTCCTGGAAGGTTCTTCCCAACCCTTTTGGAAGTGATCATTATCCAGTTGTTTTAGAGAGTACCGTTCCATTGCCTAATCTTTTAAAGCGGGTCCCTAGGTGGAAATTAGACAAGGCAGACTGGGCGCTTTTTAATCTTCACTCCACTTTAGATCCTGTGCTTCTTTCTTCTATGTCCCCTGAGAACGCTACTCTTCATGTTACTGAGCAGATACTAAAGGCTGCTCAGCAGTCCATTCCACAAACATCTGGTAATATACCAAAAAAATGTAAACCTTGGTGGAATAAGGAGTGTGCCACAACCCGGGCGGACCAAAATAGGGCGTGGGGCAGATTTCGCAGATACCCCACTTCAAGCAACCTTGTTGAGTTCAAGCGACGAAAAGCCAAGGCTCGTTGGACTAGGAAGCAGGCGAAGCGGAAGTCATGGATGAAGTATCTTTCTTCTTTAACCAGCTTTGTCCCGGCCAAAGAGGCCTGGGACAGATATCGGAAAGTAAACGGAGATTATAGGTGCTTTGCTATTCCAACGTTTAACACTCCTTCTTCATCACTAAGAGACATTGGTAATATACTCGGGGAACATTTTTATAATACATCTAGTTCGGCCAACTACAGTGTTACCTTTGTACAGTTGAAAGCTCGTGCGGAGCGACAAAAGCTTGTCTTGACGGGAGGAAATTCAGCATCCTATAACCAACCATTTACGCGATGCGAGCTTGAGATGGCTCTTAATGTGGCAAAGCTCTCTGCCCCTGGTCCTGATGGAATTCATTATGAAATGCTGCGCCGCCTTTCTCCAGAATCCCTTGAAAACCTTCTCCTGTTTTTTAATCTTTTGTGGGAAAAGGCATGTTTCCCTCAGGCCTGGAAACACGCACATATCATCCCCCTTCTAAAGCCTAACAAAGACCCCTCACAACCATCAAGCTACCGTCCAATTACACTGACAAGCTGCCTTGGGAAAACATATGAAAGGCTTATAAACAGGCGACTGGTGTACATGTTAGAAAGCCAGAGGGTCTTCGATAACAATCAATGTGGATTCCGCCAAGGTCGATCTACCCTTGACCACTTAGTTCGCCTGGAAACTGTTATACGTGAGGCATTTGTAAACAGGCAGCACTGTGTTGCGGTTTTTTTCGACTTAGAAAGGGCATACGACACAGCATGGAGGTATGGGATTCTCCGAAACCTGTATGCCTGTAATATCCGTGGCCGCATGCTGCGAAGCATAAAGGAATATCTGACGGACAGGACTTTTCAAGTTCGTCTCGGCTCAGTCCTATCTGACACCTTTGTTCAAGAAAACGGAGTCCCTCAAGGGGGTGTTTTAAGTGTGACTTTGTTTTTGCTAACAATGAATTCACTCGCAAAACTGCTGCCACATTCTATTTCATATTCTCTTTATGCTGATGATATACAGATTTCATCATCGTCTTGTAACCTTTCTAGTTGTGAGCGTCAGTTGCAGTTAGCCATAAACAAACTGTCAAAGTGGGCCGACGAAAACGGGTTCAGGTTCTCTGCTTCAAAAACGGTCTGTGTGCCTTTTTCTTTGCGCCGCGGGATGTCTTTAGATCCATTCCTGGAATTAAATGGAACCCCTATCCCTGTTAGAAAGGAGCATCGATTTCTTGGTGTAATATTTGATAAAAAGCTTAACTTTATTTCCCACCTGAAAGCTCTGAAGCAAAAATGCCTTCAGTCCATAAACCTTTTGAAAGTTTTATCTCACAAGTCTTGGGGGTCTGATAGAAAATGTATCCTGCAGTTATACAATGCCCTTGTACGATCTCGTCTTGACTACGGTGCAGTAGTGTATGGATCGGCTCGGCCCTCTGCCCTTAAGATGTTGGACCCAGTTCACCATCTTGGGTTGCGACTGGCAACAGGAGCTTTCCGGACGTCCCCCGTCCTCAGTTTGTATGCAGAATCTAATGAGCTGTCCCTGAACAAACGACGCACATATCTCAGTCTTACATATGCTTACAAGATTCTGGCCGACCCTCAGCATCCGACTTACTCTTCACTCACGAGGTCAAGGTTCTTTCGCCTTTTTGAAAATAAACCAAGTATTGTAACACCGTTAAGCTTCCGCATTGAACATCTTTGCTCCTCGCTGCACCTTTCTTTGGACCAGGTCGGCCTCGTTCGGAAAGGCAACGGTATTCCACCTTGGAAAACACAGCGGGTTGAAGTCGACTGGTCTCTTGCAAAGTTCAACAAGCACGGTATTTCCCATGCTGTTATTAAGCAAGAGTTTGGTGAGCTGGAAAATAAGTATGATGGTTACCTTCATGTTTATACAGATGGAGCCAAGACTTCCTCTTTCGTCGGTTGCGCTGTATATTCTGAAAGCTTCTCCAAGGTTCAAAGACTTGATCGTATTGCGAGCATTTTTACTGCGGAGCTCTATGCGGTATCAATGGCAATAGAATGCATTATCAATCGGAAAATTCTGAGGGCGGTCCTGTTTGTTGACTCTCAAAGTGTGATTCTTGCAGTTTGCTCTCTTAAAGATACTAAAAATATGCTTGTTCAACAAATTCGATATAAACTTAACTCTGCTTTGCATGGAGGTACAAACATAAAGTTTTGTTGGGTGCCCAGTCACATTGGCATACTAGGCAATGAAGAAGCCGACAAGCTTGCAGGGTCTGCCGGTAACATTCCACAATCGCTGTCTTGTTTACCCTATCAAGATATTAAGCCCTTGGTGAAGTCCTCGATTCTTCATTCCTGGCAACTGGAATGGGACATGGAGTCCAATAACAAGCTTCATGTTACCAAACCTGTTTTGGGAGTTTGGGAAAGCTCTTCATGCAAGAGCCGACTTCATGAAACATTGTTGTGCCGTCTGAGAATTGGACACTCTTTTATAACTCATAGGTATCTGCTTTTGGGAGAAGACCCACCAGTGTGTGATCAGTGTGGTGACAGGCTCACTGTTTTGCATATCTTGTGGCTGTGTCCCGGCCTTGAGCCCAAGCGCCGCATTCATTTCCCTGAATTTTTTCAGCACCATATCCCATTTCATCCTGCTCTCCTTGTAGGAGAGAATCCTCTAGTTCCTTTTGAACGTGTGATGGAGTTTTTAGTAGCATTGGCCTTTTACACCGACTCTAGCCTTTTGGTTAACCTTCTGTGAAACCCGTCCTCTAGTGCAATGATCCTTACAATTAGTTTGGCGCAGATGGCCTCGTAGCTTTTGCGCCATAAACCCCCAAAGTAACTAACTAACTAATCAGTTTCTGAACCTCAAGCTAACCCTGTCCGATCATCATGTCTGTTGGACCTACCAGCCTAGGGCCAATAAGCCCCTATTGCCGTATAAGGCATCCCATTCTAAACTCGTCAAAAGAGGGATTGTGAAGTTGTGCTTTCTGAACGCCCTTCGCAGATCGTGTATCCATGTGACACATTCGAGTCTGGGGGAAGCAGACGGAGCAGCTTGTTATCAGCCGGTTATCCCAAGAATGTGCTGGTATCTGTTGCGGAAGGCGTTCTCAGGGGCTGAGTGCTCAAGACAACCCTTGTCCGGGGTTAGTCAAAGACAATCAAGTTAAACAAAAGATAGCGGTTGTCTCCTATATGCACAAAACTGCCCACAACCTTAAGAAAATAGCTGACCGAGTGAACATGAAGGTTGTTTTCTCGGCTCCCGGGAAGCTAACCAGGTTGTGCAGATTAACGAACCCTTTCGCGGAGGCCCCTAGTGCTGTGGCACGAAACATAGAAACCCGTTTGTTGGTTGCGCAGAGGAGTCGTTTATGAGATTCAGTTGTCCTGCGGTAAAAAGTATATCGGGCAAACAGGCAGATGCCTAAATGATAGGTTACGTGAGCACAATTTGAATGTTAAAAATCACACGTGACGGTCATCTTTCAGTTCATTGTCCCGATTGTGGGTGCAATCCCTTGTTCAGCACGTGCGCGGTTTTATCCAGACACAAAGATAAGACGGTCAGAGAAATAATGGAAGCAGACTGCATAAAACAGTCTGGAGCACAGTGTGTCAGCGTTGCCTCCATTGACTTGTTAGACAAGGAGATAGTGTTTTTGCGGGCGACGGTAAGGCCTGGGATTGGCTGAGGTGAAGCGGTTTGAGTGCATTTATGTCCCCCCCCCCCTTTTTCAAAAATAAACGGTTGAAGTAGCGCTTCGTGTTGTCTAGTCTCCCCTTTTGTCCTTGTCTTAAGCGCCATCATGTCGTCAAATTCCCAGTGCCAACTAGCCCAACAATCTGCATTGAACC
>JAZHYW010002499.1:0-10758 GCA_037355805.1 Ixodes ricinus
AAACGTTTGAAACCAACTGGGCTAGCGCACACCAGCTCGGAGCACGTGGAGCGAAAGCTTGCGCTGCAGAACCCAGGGATCCTGGGTTCAATCCCCACCCCTGCCCGTTTCGATCTGGATGAGCATCGTACCGGCGTGCGGTCGTGCATCACTACTGCGTGATGCGCGTTAAAGACCCCAGGCTAGCGGTTGTACCGTACTGGAGAAATTGCTCATCAACAGCTGAGACACCAGACTCCCAATGAGGCAGACTAACTTCCGGCTGTACAAACATACACACAACAAGTTGCTTTTGCTCACTTTGTATTCTTTCTGACACGCAGCTAAGTGCGGCTTCAAAATAAAAATCGCGATCGATGCCTTTTGATCTATAAACACACAATATAAAATTCCCACTCAAAAAAAGGAAAGCTTTGTAATCATAGGCGGGGGGGGGGGGGGGGGTTGATAGCACACTTAAACTTTTAAGTAGCCACTTTTTGGGAGCTACTGCACTACGTATACATTGAAAGGTATCAATGAAAACCTTCAGGAAGCGGTAGTTAACGTGCCCTTGATTATTTACAACGTCTGCCTACAGTACGCTCGTTCTATTTACCTGGACATCCTGTACCGGTGCAGAAATATATATGCCGGCGTACTTCCGCTGTGTGTATAGAGATACGACCGGGAGTACAGCGCGCCCTTCACTTTTCTCTACCGGTGTAATAGGTGCGGGTGAATTGAACAAACTTAGTGCGCCGGGTGTATTGAAATAACGAGGCCCATAATTTAGAAAAGACCCTTTAGGGCAGTTGTAGTCTAGTCTTTTGTGTAAGCACTACATTGGTTCTAGCCTCCTAACTTCCTAGCTAAGAAAAACGAACTAGGAAGTTCGTTTTTTCTTGCAGCAAGTATATGTTTATGTAACAAGGGAAATAATTTTTGTTTGTTCATACTTATTTTTGTTGGTTAAGTTTTAGGTGCCCCTTGCATTTTACCACAAAAAAGATCACGCCCAAATCAAGCTTGGTGCGACAGTTATTTTTTTAAATTAAATATTACAATATCCTACTTTGTTTGCAGTACACGCTACAACATTTTTGTTAACCCACAGGTAAAATAGCCTGTGTAGTAAAAAGACGACTATGTGTTGAAAACTGGATCTTAAGGATTGTCTGGTCGTGGGTATCGTTACTTTGCATGCTATTTGTTGCGCAACCTTTTCCAGCTCAGTACTAATTTGGAAGTTTGGTATTTTTTCTCTTGCTTATCGACAGAGCTAGTACCAGTTACTAGATTAAAAACAAATGTTGGGTGAGCAACTGACACTGACAAGCAGAGCGAAGTGAAGTCCCTTCGTAAGAGACATGTTTTTTTATTCGACTGCTACCGGCTCGGGGCTGGGGAGGCTGGTGCCATCGAGGTAATCCACACCTGAGAAAAAGAAAATCAGCACACGGTCCAGAATGTTGGGAATTAAAAGCAACACAAATAATTAAGGTTACCATCTGGGAAAGTATACTCTTCTCGCTCCATAGCAGCCTCACGTGGCAGGACTTCAGCAGCCGCTTCGGTCTCTCGCTGCAGGATACAAACATTTAAATGTTTTTATTTACCCGTCTTTTGCATCATTTCAGTATGTTGGACGTTATCGACCCAATGCCAAGTTTCAGTACGCTGTTCTAGACCACCGTTACTAGATGAACTCAGTTATGGAACTTCCCATAGACGCTGTACATTGAAGGGGTCCAAAACCGTGTCCGATTTTTTTGCAGCTAGGTGGCGCTGCCGGCGCATTAATCCACGCGTTTTCGTCTGCTATTTCTCCGCGGCTGCTTTTGAGTCCCGACTCCTCTCGAGGTTCAGCATGGTTTTGGGCTAGGTTTTGCCTTTTCGCCAGTAAAAAGTAAAAATGTGACTACCAACAGCAGCAGAAACAATTTGAAAGTTGTCTGCTGCTGTTATCCGTAAGAAAGGCCAGAACCGCGCCGTCAATGATGATGATAGCGAGTATTAATGCGGAGCGCGCGCCCTCTAACAGGCGCCACGCAAAGGGACCCCCCTCCGGAGCGGAGTTCCAGAACTGAGTTGTTCTAATAACGTAGTTCTAAGCAACATTTGCTTCAAAATAGAATGGCTCGTAATGAGAGAATAAGTTACGTTTCGACTTGGTGCTGCCGCAGGTATTCCGATTCGCGAACGTTTTTCTTTTCAAGGGACAGCCGCCCTCACGCTACAATCTAAACGGTAAACACTGCCCGCGCGAGACCCTTTTCAAAAGTACATCAAGCAACATTAGTGGTCACCATTGCTTGTTCACGAAGTGCGTGATTGGATCCGAGTTTACACCGAATGGTGACGCAGAACCTCGTGTCCAATATATGATCATAGTATGTGAGCAAGTAATGGAGGACAGGTGTTGGCGCGGTCTGTTGAAAAGGGTCTATTGCTATCCAAGGAAAGTTCGCAATGTTTTAACCTAAAGAAAAGAAACGGATGGTGCTTGCTATGTGACACCATCCATACTCCGTTCACCCTTAAAACTGAGACTGCAGCAAATACCAGAAGCCCGACAGCTAAGGGTCGCTGCTTTGAAGAGTTCTTCCGCAGAACAAGCTTTCGCGCTAAAAATGCATGTTTCAAAGCCAGGAGCGAGGGCTAGCAAGCGCTTGTAGCTTTGTCTGCAGTCTCAGCGTAAGAGTAAGCAGAGTATAAGCTCGTGCCATAGCCTTCTCTATATACTAACAAAGCCTGGCAGATCACCACGAGACGCAGCCGCCGAGAGTGAAAAGATAGAGCGGCAGAGAAGAGGCGGTGTAATGGGCGCCCCGCTGCGGCGAGACGCCGATACACACTTGTACCAAGCGATGGAACGTCCGCTCGTGCTTCTCGCGTTCCTCGGGCTACCGCTTATTTTCTCGTCTGTTTTGAAAACCATGTTTTGGGTCCTCGCCGCTGCAAAAGCTGTGCGCTGAATACCAAACTCCCCTAGAAATGCTCTGTTTTACCAGATCCTCGCGGTCCAAATTTGCGACCGGGCACTCTATGTCTCCGTCTTTGAACTGCCAGGCTTTGTAAGTATAAAGGAGGCTATGCTCCTACACGTATCCGACTGCTTCATGCGATGCACTCGGATACACCCATCGCCGAGAAGGGAAAGTCGCCACTGAGACTGCACGCTCATTAAAGAAAAAGGATTCAGGAGAGCAATTGACTGGTGTTCTGAGTGCAACGCGGTACGGCCTACACTTTACTATAGTCGTTCACAAGTTAAGAAACGCAGGGCGTGAATCAGTAAACTCACGCTCTTTGTTTCGTGATTAGTGCTTTGGCGTTCTCATTAACTAATGCCGCAATCCTATTGGCTGCGAAGGATAACAAGGTGCTTCAGGCTGTCCACACCCTTCGATTAAAAACTTCTCAGTGACTATAGTTGGTTTCACTTTGGGTTCGAACTTCGAGCGAAGCCGAACCTACAAACACGAGCATGTTGCCCTGAAGGAGGGTTGCACTGGAGAGCGCACATGCTCGACAGGGACGCTGAGAGCACATCGCGCTCTTAAAGCGGTCTACAGCGTTCGCACTTAGAGTGCAACGGTGTATTCGGGCGGAAACTGAGGGAGAGGAGGATACGAGGGCGCGCGGGGAGGGCAGAACGCCAAGTTCTGGTTCGAATGAATGTTTCGTGTCCACTAGCACTAATCGAACGCGTTCGAAAGCGGAACGCGGGCGTGTGAGGTTTGGCTTTCGTATTCGAACGCCTTCGACTAGTGCAGTGGATACATTCATCAACCAGAGCTCGGAATTCTAACGTTTTGGCACGCACTCATCTATTCCTCTCCTTCCGTCTTTGCCCACATAGTTCATTTGTGAACTTGTACAATACGTTCTCTATTAAGTTATGCCACTCAGGGTGATATTAGTGTTGCGAGTAATTTTTGAAATGATTTTACTCGAGCATTTCTGGAAGAAATCGGGTAGATAGTTTTATTACTATTTAGGTAAATCAACTACTAGTAATTTGTTTTTTCCTGAGGAAACGTGAAGCTCTATTTTTAAGGGGATCATAACTAAACGATTCTGTACTTTCCGCCGAAGTCCTTTCGCCGTATAAACTCAAGATGAATAAAAAAAAAAAAAAGACAGAAAAAAATTGTAAGGGAAGAAAGTACACATTTAAGGAATAAAGTATCTGTCGTTAAAAATGAAAATACGAAATAAAATATAAACTGCAGTAACCACATCATACCTTAAAATGACCTGAAAGAAACGATAGAGCGTTTGACGAAACCTTCGATTTCGCTTAAAGTTGCGGTGTGAAGAAACCCCATTTTAATAAAAAAACTACCGGTGAACCTCAGGATTTAGAGCGCGTTTCATCCTCAACAAACGGTTTTGTTATCCTAGCTTGGAAGTTGAGAGTCTGTTGAAGAGTCAACAGTATAGTCATGAGGGAGTGTTTTGCCGTATGTTACGCTTTCATGACTGTAATATTAAAAGTTCTCTGTACAGCTGGTTTCATAAAGAGAACATCAAGTAGTTAAAGCTACAAAGCCTTGGAAGATCAGTTAGTACGCCACGTAGGGGCTGAAGGAAACAGTATACTCCACAAAAACACAGAACTGCAGGCAATGCATTCAATTAACGACTGCAATATCAAAGAAAGAAAAAGCGCAAGTATGCTTTCGTTTTTCTAAAAATAAAATCTGAAAGAATGTGGAAGGACGATTCATATTTCTACCAGAGACATCTTCAAAGAAGAATACAAAACAGATCATCTCAGTGCGCTCCGTGTAGATTGCATATAGAACACTGTTCATGCACAGTCTATATAAAATTGGCACTGTTATGCAAATTAGTGTTAAAAATCACAAAAGTGCTAAAATTTCTAACTTTGTATACTAGATACTGCTAAAATGGCTTACGGGTGAGTTTGCAACCATCCCAAGCGTCATCAGGAAAAGGCTCAAAAAGAGAGCAACAGTGAATGCACTCATGATTGCAGTTCGGCTTCTTCTCTACTGGTTGCAAAGGCGGGCGAGCTATGGTAATTTTGTGGACGCAAAAAACAATCGCTCGACTTTGAAGAAAACAAAATAGTCACTGCGATTCTAGCGGATGTCAAGTTGCCCCTTTGTTCTCCTAGAAGTTCCGAGCGACACACACAAGTTGCGTACAATGAGAATGTCACCGCTGAAGGGCATCGGGGGATGGTGTTAACAATGAAAACAAGTCACTCGGAAGCAAAGTTTATAGAAACAAGAGGGTCCAAAACGTTTGGTTAAAAAGTCTCGCTCCAGAGTTTTCAAGATTTATTTATGGTGAACGGGACTTCTACTTCTAATCGTGCAGCACAGTCAGATTAAAATGTGTAAATGTATGTTTTTGTAAATGGTGATTATGGGTTAAAACGAAATTGTATGGCATTTTAAAGTTATTGGCGAGTCCAGTAAAACCGACGCCGCGTAGCGGCAACGCCGAGAAGCTCAGGAGAGGAGGTCGTCTCGACTTTGTCGTCTCCTATCGCTGCTTGGTTCTCGTAGGCGGCATAGAAACAAACATCGTTTCCAGTAATTATTTGTATGCCTCAACCGTGTTGTTCTTACGCACTGAATAGAAGAAGGTTTCTAGCGTCAAAAAAGTCGCCTTGCTTTCATATTTAACACAGATTTTACGCTGCAGTGCAAGACATTTATGGTGGTCCTCGTGCCGAACGACGAAAACGACCTCCTTTCGTCCGTTATTTTGCCTGACCAGCTCCTGTAGTTCGCTAGAGTCATGAATACGTCGTGCCGTTGTATAAGTCAATAGCACTCCCCCCTTTCCCCATAAACAGCCGTTTCCCCGAAACCTTGGTATATAAAATCCAAGGTAAATAAACAAGCGAGCTGGTTAACATTACACATGATTCCAAATGAAGACGTTCTAACCGGAGACGTTTCTACCCGGAGGTGCTTGTCCGTTGTTCCCCTTGTCGTTCGTCGTCTCCGGTTAGAATAATGGTCGCACTTTTAGAGTCTATGTTTACTGTCGGCGCGGCAAAACTGCATTGTTAAGTCCGCATGTGCATATTATGGCGGATGGAAAAGGCTAAAACCACGTAAAACTGAAAATAAAGGTTTAATCGGAGAACTTATGCGAGAAACAAAAGAATGAGCGTCGGAAAAGCAGAAGCGGGCGTCGCGGCGTCGACGTGACAAGTGTCTTGAGCGAGACTGCGAGAGAACGCCTCGTCGTCGAGGAGAGTCTGAGTGAGTCGGCAAGATCGCGCTCGGCTCCTTATTTAGTGCACTGAGTATCTCGCATATTCGACCTAGAATCTTGGGAGTGAACTAGGCTCGAAACCAGGATCGCAGAGATTGGGCCTTCGAGTGTTTTGTGGTAAGTAGACGCGCAGGCATTTTTTAGGATGCTCCTTTCTGAATTCCGTTAAAAAGCATTAAAAATCAATTGTTGATAATGTCTTTTTTTTTTTTTAGGTGGTGGGGGGGGGGGTTGTCCGTTAAAAAAAGCATGCTTCTCAACGGTACGTCCAGTCCGAAAATTTTGTCCGTCCGTTCTTTCGTTCATGTTCCGTTATATTTAACGTGGCAATGGATGTTACGTGACCTAAATACCAATGCAGTTTTCCCACCAAATTTAGCGAGAATATTGACGTCATTTTGACCTGGCGTACCGAGGCCTAGAGAACAATTCATTTGTCTACTAGATTTTGATAGAAATATGACATCACGCTAGCTATACATAAATTTCGTTTCTCTCTAAATTTGATGGGAAAATTGATGTCACGAGACGTGACGTGACGAGACCTCTAGAACAATATAATTTTCTGCTAAATTTAATGGTTAAAATTGACGTTACATTACTTTAGATACTTCATTTCATGGATTATGTGACTTTCAAGATGGAGATCCCTGTCGATTGTTCTTGATGTTCACTGACTACTACCAAAGACGCCAAGAACGCGATAATATCGGAACGGTGCGTTCAAGGTGCGTGCCGGGACCCAAGACATACGTGCAGAATACGCGTGCAGACGTGGCACATTTCTAATTTAGGTCTGGACGCCATGAATGTCATGCTGCAGACGCTTTGCATCAGTTGTGCATGGGAGACGCCATATTTGACCTCTAGTTTTTGTTTCCTTTTATTTCACTTTACTTCCATTTACTTCACCTTTATCATCACCATAGCTGGACAGGTTATTTTCATTTTAAATTCGACAATGTCCTTCTCGCCAGCATTAATATTTGTGGAGGCTCGCAAACGCCCGCTTCAGTGACTCGGCCTCTCGGTAAGACAAAAGAAGGTCAGCAATGGCGGCTGGAATCTGGCGCGTGTGTAAAGCGTCTGTGAACTAAACTCCTAACATATGTCATGAACAATGATATTCTGCTAAAAGGTATTTAAGCCAAATATATATTAAAACAACGAAGCAACGACGCACATGATATAGTAATGACTGCAGATATTTCTTTTGTGAACCATTTTTAAACTTGAGCGCACAGACGTCACTTGCACGTGGCGTCTTTCGCGGCCGTGCGGGAAACTTATATGATAGTTATACGAGATGCCTCCAACACAATTCCGCGACTTCTCTGTATTCACTGAGTCAAAGCACTCTTAACGAAAGCGAAACTAACGAGTGGAACCTTATACTAAAATACGCCTCTCGAGCTAGTGAAGGTTGTTATCAAACACAGTGACCGCCGCGCAGTAGAACTAACCGAAACAGAAATCCGCCTTAAATGGAGCAATTCACTTTGTCCCAGTGAAAACAAAGAAGTCGCGGAATACGAAAAAAAGCGACTGGGCGAGCTCAACGCTATAAAGAAGGAAAACCAGCACGTGACAAAGTGGAAACATCTCGTGCCTCCAACAGAATAGCTCACAACAACCATTTGAATCATATTCTGGCGGATGCATACAACTATCTACACCTGGCATGTTCAACAACTCAAACCAGAAACAACAATACGCACATACCGAATCGATTGAGCGGGCACTTAACTCCAGCACACATGAAAAACAACCACAGGTAATTAATTTGTCCAACGTCAACTTATCGGGCTTGGAACTGTCCTTGTGTTCGATGAAGCCTCAGTTTTTGCCCACGTATGGAGAATTTAATGAATTTCGAATTACTTAGAAAATTTTGCAAGAAATTTGAGACTCAAAGAGTACTTCTGTGACCAACCCCAAGAAAACCGAGAACAAATCCCAAATGCCTCCGACCAATCCTGGACTCCTAACGCACAGCGCAATCAGTACCCTGACTTATACATTGAATTATTCAAACGAGATGTAATACAGAGCTGCAATCAGCAGAAGAAATTACGCTACAATCTCACTTCTGGGGGACGCGCCGCTATGCGAGCGCTTAGCTCGAAGGACGATATTACCTTCAAACCGGCGGATGAAGGAGGAGCGATAGTTATTCAGAATAAACAAGATTACTTGGATGAGGGATTCAGACAACTGAACGACAAATATGTTTGTACAGAGCTTACAAGAAAATCCCACTGAAAGTTACACCAAACTAATAAGAGAAACTCTAATGTACCTTCTCAAAAACAAAGAAATTTCTACAGACATGTACAAAGCAATGAAGCCCGCCTATCCAAAACCTGGGCATTTCTACACGCTGCCCAAAATTCATAAACCAGGAAATCCAGGTCGACCAATTGTTTCAGGAATGAACACAGTTACAGAACGAATTTCAAATTTTGTTAACTTTCTTATAATGAATCTCCCACCCAGAGTTCCTTCTTTCATGAAGGACACAAATCACTTCCTCTGCGAGATATCAAAGCTCATTATTCCGACAAACGCTTCCTTGGTCACCATGGACGTCTGTCGCTGTACACAAACATTCCTCACCATGACCAGGATCGATGCTGTAGTCAGTGCTTATAAGAAAAGTCCACCAAAAATTGTGTGAACGATAACGCCTTGGCAACACTAATTAAATTGGTTCTAGAACATAACAACTTCGAGTTTGAAGAGACACACTTTCTATCAGATACAGGGCACAGCAATGGGGAGAAAGGTGGCCCCAAAACTGTGCCAATCTCTGCATGGCCGATCTAGAGTGCCGCTTTCTCGCTAACCGTGAATCTAAATCCACTGTGTTATAAACGATACATTGAAGATATCTTTATAATTTGGCCACACAGAGAGGAAGGCCTTTTGAAAGTGTATTACTGATTATAACGCCGTTCATCCTAAAATAAAATTATCGCACTCCTACTCTAAAACTAACATAGACTTTTTGGACGTAACAATAGAAATTCATGGAAATAGCCTCTCAACTAAACTCTACAGAAAGCCGACAGACCGCCAACAGTATCGTCACTTTCACAGTTCAACACCCTAAGCATTGTGAAACCAGCATTTCGTCCTCCCAAGGTCATGAGGTTCAGAAGAATTTGTTCCAACTTGAACTGATTTTGATCGTTACGCAGTAAATCTAAAAACAGTGCTCACCGAACAAAAATATCACCTTGCAATTGTTGACAAGAACATCGAAAAGCCCGAGCACTTGATAGATCACAACTTATTAATCAGACTCGATCCAGTGTACCTAAGAATCAACAAACCAACCTTGTAGTTACTTATTCAGCCAGCCTCCCGAATTTCAATAATATTCTAAGGAAACACTTTAGGATCTTACAGCAGAACGACAAACTTAACACCTTGTTTCCAGAGCCACCACGAGTAGTCTACCGACGAGGCAGGAACCTCAAGGACATCTTGGTACAATCCAAACGCTCACCTTCAGAAACGTTTGGTTGCCAGCCTTGCGGAAAGTCGCGATGCCAGGTTTGCGACCACATGATACGCACCAACCAAATTAAGAGCGCCAAATCAGATTTCTCTTTCAAAATTAATGCAACTCTCAACTGCGATACGGCAAACGTCATTTACGTGTTACGATGCAACCTGAGCGATATGGACTACATAGGCCAAACCGGAACCCCTTACAGACTACGATTTAACAATCACAAATCACACGTCAATTCCTCCCACACCTCCCATTTTCCAAACACATGAACCTACCGGACCACAATTTTGATGCAATGACAGTCATGCTTCTTCAATCTGGATTCAGTTCCGATCGCGAAAGAGAACTAAGAGAGGCGTATTTTATTCACAAATTCAAATCACTTACCCACGGGATTAATGAAAGTCCAGGCATACTTACTTGGCTAAAACAAGCAGCATAAACCTGCTAACCATTTATATTATTTTTTATTTTTAAGTATTTTAAATAATTTTTTAATTTTATTTATGATTATTTTGTTCTTAGTGTTTTGGTGATGGAAGTGAAAACGCGCCAAGGACACTTTTTCTGCAATGGCAGCAAGACTATGGAAGACGACTGGATCAATCCTAGAGAAACAAAAAAGTTAATCACCCTGAAGAAGAGCACAGCATCCACTCCCAAGCCAGTGGCTATGTGCTCAGCTCCTCCATCATGATCTGTAATCCAGTGGGAGTCAGTCATCTTAGTGGGCATCTGGTGTCTACGCCAAGAAGCTGGGAGGGAATTTGCTAGTGTAGAAACTGTAATTAGCTTGGGGTCTTTGTGAAAACTCATGTAATAGTGATACACGATCACAAGACACTGGTACGATGCTCATCCAGATCGAAACGGGCAGGGGATTGAACCCAGGATCCTGTTCCGCAATGAAATTCTGCTCCACGTGACTGGGCTCCAGGGCATTTAGAGACTCTGTCACCGATCCTACTAATAAGGCACACAACTGAACGAAG